>JAQFVV010014059.1:0-53508 GCA_028023455.1 Epiperipatus broadwayi
TACGTTGAGCAACGAATATTATTTTTAACAAAACAATTCATAAAAATATCTATTTAGTTAAAATACAAATTAATTTGGATTGTCCAATACTTACTGTTCATATATATATAACTGCAAGTCAAAGATGTGTTGGTTTTAGTGTTTTCTTTGGTTAAACTCCTAAGATCTCTGTAAACAATGATCCGTTAAAATCATCATTTGCTGCAAGACTTCATTATTATTATTATTATTATTATTATTATTATTATTATTATTATTATTATTATTATTATTATTATTATTATTATTATTATTATTATTATTATTATTATTATTATTATTATTATTATTATTATTATTATTATTATTATTATTATTATTATTATTATTATTATTATTATTATTATTATTATTATTATTATTATTATTATTATTATTATTATTATTATTATTATTATTATTATTATTATTATTATTATTATTATTATTATTATTATTATTATTATTATTATTATTATTATTATTATTATTATTATTATTATTAAAGACCATTGTAAATGAGTGTGACTGTTCTAATTTGGGGGGAGGGGTCAAAAAGTTTACAAATTTTACCTAACCAAATAATTATGATCATAAATATGACTACTTTTTATTTCACAAGACGATCTTTAGTTTCTTTGTTTAGCATGTTGTATGTTGACTTCTGGTATTTTTCTCATAAATTTTTTTCTGAAGGACTTCAATATCCTTGACTAGATTCTCTCAGCGGAAATAATTCATGTTGTTAAAATATATTTACAAAACTTCTCATAATTTAACTTTTTATATGCTCTCAAAGAAAAACCACATTTTTTTTTATTCATTATACCTACTCAATCCAGTCAAGATATGTCCTATAATTGCAAATCAAATTTAATTACATTTAGAAAACAAAAAGCATACTGATTGGTCTTAGAATCTTGGCATATATTTTCTTAACATTATGGAAATTGCCTTAAATTAGGTTTGTTCAATGCCTCTATTATGTTAATTAATAAATACTGGTCTTTGACTCATTCTTATATAATAAATTTAGCAATCACTATATTGAAATGCTCTATCTTTTATGGACTAGCACATTGAAGTTTGTGAGAACTCCAACATTCAAATTTTTCTTTCTACCTAAGCAATTAAATGTAGATCAAAAAGTGCCAATTTTTTTTCTTCATTGCTACCTGAAATTTTTTTTTTTTAAAGATTGCATTCAAAATATTTAGAATTTTTATAAATAATATCCCTAATCAGCAAGAATAATACTATCATCTGCTACATATGGGCATAAAATCTGAGAAAAAAAAACTATTGTTTTTAATTTTAATCTATTCATATTAAAAACACCATCAAATCTATATCACTCTGTGTCATTTACTTCATAAAATCATTTATAAACTGTTCTAAAAACTACTGTCATGAAACTGAAAAACATAGTTGAAGTTAGAGCTAGTAATATCTCTTTTTTAAAATAAATTTGAAATGCTTCAAGTTTTTTGCCATTAATGCTTTTTTTTTCATACTATCATATATTCTGGATAAATTATTTTTGATCCTTATTAATTCAGTTAAAGACCTTGATTAAATCAATAAAAACATGTAAATTGCTTTTTCATATATATATATTGTATATATATATATGATATATATATATATATATATATATATTGTAACAATACCCCTCCTCACTATATATTTATTTTCACGTAATTCACCTTTAACCTTAAATATGTGTGCTTACGTATGTATATTTAACCAAAACTATTATTGACTTAATCACTATTGACAAGAATGTCTTATGAATTCATTCTCTGTAACTGTAATAGATTCCCAACATGTATTTATGGTCATCCATAGGATTCCAAGCACCAATCTTATATGAATATAAGAATTATGCGAAGCGAATATATTACCAATGATATCCACTGTCTTAAAAACTGTGAGAGAGGTTTTTACCATCAGCTAGCTCAGCTCAGGTTGGGTGGCGTCACGGCCAAGAGTAGATACAAATGAGAGTAAGAGTTTTAAAACATACATAAAATACACATCAAGAAATATCACACAAGACTTTTATATATGGTTTCATTCTCAAATCAAATTTTATTTAAGCTATTTCAAAAGACAATTATTATTCTTTTGATCGCATAAGAAAAACAAATATAATTTAACCCTTAATATTTGAACATAACTATGATTAGAACTCTGCCATTTTGATTCACATACATGCAGCATTCTTTCCCATATTTACTATTATAAATAGGTCGGGTAACGAAGAACGATAGAGATTTCCCACATGACCTCAATATTAATTGTAATATTAATGTCCACACGTAAGAATATAACAAAAGTTTTCTTTTTATTTGCTAGTTAGATTCTAATGTGCATTTAAGGAATCGGTTAATAAATTTATTTATTTTTAAATCAATGCATAAAAATTCTTTACCTACACTTCCCCAGGGAATCTATGGAAGAATATTCTTGTTTATTTCTCAGAGTTCCGTTCATTGCAGGTAATTAAACATAGAATTCATTGTGATGTTTCCCATTCTTTGTTTTCTCTTATGGCCTCTGTTTGATGAAGCTCCACTTTGTGGTTCCAACTTTGGTTGTTATTTTAATCCAGAGGCATTTTGTTATCATTGAATGTAGCAGCTGCAGTTAGTGGGAATTAGGGGTTCGCACCCAATATGGAGGCTTTTACCCCAACATTTCCTTTTCATCCGCCATTAGGTAAATTTAAAATTTAAACTTTTTGAAATCTAATTAATGATTTCACTGTCAATGATTGAAGCTCTGCAGGGAGAAGACCCAGACAGTGTTCCCTCTAATTTTTTGTGGCCTGGGTGTGCACTTTTTTATGTGTGTGCAGTTTTTTCAAAAATAAAAAAATTTTGTGCAGCAATTTAAAAAAGTGCATATAATTAAAAAAACGACAATACAAGAATAGTATTAATATTCAGCCAAATTTTGTACCTACTTATATGCATTGACTCGATCTTACAGCATACCACTTGTAAGTTGTACTACATACATTACAACAGAACACAATAAAAAAACTACTCTAAAATCAAGTCAAATCGTTAGTTCATGAAGACAGAATTTAGCTGATTACTGTGGCTTCCCTTTTCCATTCAAATGAAAAATAAGAAAATTTAAATACTTACAATGTAAAAACGTCTGCTTCTAATTTTTTCAATTAACACATTTGTCAAAACAAACAAACAAAAACAACAATTCATGATTACTTATTATTGAACAATTCTAGAATTAAGGATTATATTTGTTATTAATGGCATTTATTTTATAACTTCTCTCTTCTGTCTTTTGGTTTTAACCATTATGCATAAACTTTACTTAAATTTGCATTGTTTCAGTGATTCATATATGATTTTACTCTCATCAGCATATCCATATGGTTTTCTTGCAATCAATTTCTTTGTTTCATTTTAATCAAATTCATCAAACTAAAACCGTGCTCGCAATCTGGACTACTGGCCAGAAAAGTGTCTCCGATATCTAGTAATTTGGATAGATCTTTAAATTGTTCATTATTCAAAATAAACATAACCATTTCTTCAAAATCTTTTATTTGTTTAATTTTAATTTTTTTCCCACACTGCATATTTAAAATCGTTATACTGTTCGCTTATAACAGATTTATCTGTAAGAAAAGCATTATATTTTAAACACAATTTTTCAATTTCCACTAGACCGTGATTAAAATCGCAGGATAATAAACTGGAAACATCAAATGATATTCAATCTTCTACTTCATCTATTGGAAACCTTTCTTCCAAATTTTCACATAATAAATTACTAAATTTTAACAGATCATCTGTTTTTATAGTTATATTTAAATCATTAGCCTTTTTTAAAAGCATACTTGATTTTATTAATTTTTGCATGAGCAAATTGAAAAGCATCTATGGGTGTTAATTCATGGCATTGAAAAATTTGACATAAAGCACTGAGTTCTTCTAAAATTGAAAACAAAAGTTCTAAATTTATTTGAAATGCAATGTTGCTTAACTTTTTCAAACAAAATTTGGAAATTGATCATCTTTATCTTGATTAAAATATTCAATTAATGATTCATAATTTGTAATAATTGCTTTTATTGCAAAATGTCTTGACAACTACCTCACCTCATTAATAGCTTGAAAAGCTATAGATTTATTTTGTCAAGCTTCAATAATCTTATTAAATTTACTTGTTTTTGTCACGGATCTCAAGAATAATGTATAAACAGTTCTCACCACTGTTTCACTTTCTCTTGTGGCTTTTATTTCTTTCCATGCATCCGAAAAACATAAATTTTCTAGGTGTGCAACACAATGTCGTTGCACCAAATGTGGTACATTCTACTTTAATTTAGCTGCTACACCATTTCGTTTTCCAAGAATTATGGATGCATCATCAGATGTAAACATAACCAGCTTTTGCAAATCAATTTAATTATCTTTATAAAATTGTAAAATTGCAGAAAAAATTGAAGAGTAATTGCATGTCTTTAGTTGGATTATCCCACCAAAAACAGTTTTATATTGATCAGATTTTCTAAACTTAAAAAATATAAATTAAACATTTGGTTGTAGAAATGTCTGTGCTTTCATCAACAATTAAAGTATGAAAATGTGCCATTTTAATTTCATTTATTATTTCATTTTTTACAACAGTATTCACCACTTCCAAAAATGAAAAAGCATAGTTTTTACTATGCCAACTTTCTGGAATATGGACTTATTTTGCCATGTGATTATTTATTTCTCGAACCGAAAGCAAAGATATGTTCATTCTAATTGCCAATAATAGATTATCAATTAAAATTTTTACTTCCTCAGGATTTGATTTCTTTTTCTCATGATCTTCTGGTGTTTTTTTTAAAACCATACTAAACCAGTTGCTGATAATGAAGCATTCTTATTTTTCAGTTTTTGTACACTTTCTAAGTGTGATTTACTAATTAAATGCTGTTTTAAAAAGTCCAATTTCTACACACAATCCCACATTTTTCCACTAGCAAAATCACTACGTATCTCTCCGTCTCGGCAGTAATTACAAATTACACCCTTTTCTTCATTAAATACAAATATTTCTTTTAACTGAATTTGTAATTTATCATGACTTTTTGGAGTATCAGTTTCTACGAATTCATTAAGCCACTCAATTTTAAATTCATTAGCTGTTCTTTTTTTTTTTCAAACTTTTTTAACCCTATACTGTAAAAATACTTTTAAAAATATTTATTTTCACAAAATTATATCACTGAAACACATATATTCAATAATAAAAACTGGTAATGATTTTGAATTTAAATTTTAACAAAAATATGGCAATTTTAACACTGATAAAAGATGATGCAATCTTTATATATGGCGTACAAGCATTACGGTAATTCCCAGCCTCGTTTCTCATCAACGATAAATATGCTGCATCTATACCTATACACAAATACTATAGTTGGCAGTTTATTTAAATCTAAAATTACATTTGATTCAATTTTTTTTCATTTTATTTTTTTATATGGATTTCATATGCAGATGCAATTTTTTTTTCTGCACGAAAAAAAATTTTTGTGCGCGCGAATATTTTTCATGTGTGCTATGTTTAAAATTTATTTGCACATGTGCACATGCACAGCTTAGAGGGAACACTGGACCCAGAGCATTCTGGGTTCCTTTCTTTTATAGTCCCCTCCATTCGTTCTAGAAGGTTCTATCGATCTCACTTCCTGTTTCCAATTGCTGCCTAACCAGATTTTAGTTGACGTGTAAAGACTTTTATCTCCACCTGCTTTTTTTGTAAACAAAAGAAAACAAAAATTCATTTCTGTTGAAAATTTCTAGGCTCTTATAACATGAAACAAAACATTATTTTTATCTCCTCAACCACCAAACCCATTTATACATACATTCGTCACACACACATATATATCGTTTCAAAATGACAGAGCACCCCCCCCCTTGTTTTGTGTATTTATGTAACCACCACCGTGTAATAAATTAACTATATATATATATATATACCATCTGCACATATGTATAATTACCGTCACCTATGATATTAGTTGTGACTGGGTTCGAACCCATTCTATCACAATATATATATATTCTAATCAATCTTTGTTTTTGTTTATCGAGTAGAGATATGTGTAATCATGTAAAAATTTAGCAATTTCTCATAATCCGCTGAAAAATATTATAATAGATTCTGAAATGTGTCCTTTAGATGACTCATTGAATTTTTATATAATTCAATAATCAAGTCTGATCTAATAGCAAATTAATTGGCTAGATTGTTTAAAAATTATTAAAAGAATTATTCATTATATATACATATTGTATCTTGATACTCTTTAAATAATTTGAAATAATTATAGCATATAAAGTTTCGTTATTAGTCAAGGCAAAAGCAATGTAAAACATTTCATCATCAATAATAGTTTTTTTTTTTTTTTTTGTAATTTGATTAAGTGTATATATATATTGACAAGAAATAAAGTCTTTATAGAATCAGACAACTTGTAATACTATATAATATGTATATTAAAACATCTACATGCATTTGTTAAAATAGAGTTGTTATGCTTTTTCATTTGCTATGATAATATACAAGATTAAAAAGCTTTTAATGTTTATTTTATGTCATATTATTTGACATTGCGTTATTAAAATCAATACAATAAAATATCTCGAATATTTTGAAATATCAGTGAGCATGGGTTTTCTATTCACAAGTAAATAGTCATGTGAAACCAGTATTTGTTTGTGTTGTCAGCTTGTTTCAGAACTATTTTATACTTTATATTATAAACTGTTTTTACATTAGTTATCTTTCAAAAACAAATGTATATGTCTGTTTTAGAAAAAGAAAATCAGATGCTATGCTGAATGATAAATCCTGGCAAATAAAATGGGAAGAGATTTTAAAAACTACAATTAATTTTACAACACTTAGTCGGCTGAGTATAAAAACCACGGTAATTATACTTACATATTTATATAAAAAAAATTGATGTTTTAGAAATAAATAACTTTGATTATGGTACATTTGTCATTAAAAAAACTATCCTAGTTTAATCTTTTACTTTACAATAAATCCATCGAAGTGTTTCATAACAGATAAGCTCAGGGCCCCCAAACCTGATTTTTATTCTGTATAACTCTTAAAAGTTTTTATACTCTTTAGAATTCTACGATTTTATTTCTTTTAGTGACATACTGTTGCTTGCTTATGTTCTATTATAATAATAATAAAAAGACTGAAAGTTACTTGTGAGTTTTTTACTAATATATCTGAGTCTCTTATCATATCACATATTTAAATAATTTATCATAGTAAATAATTGTTAATATTGTAGCTCCTGTCCAGTGATAATCTATTGTATCATCAGCAATTTTACTCTCTTGTACTATCTTATGACTGAAATAATAACAAAAAAAGTAGTAGAATAGAATAAAGCATGGATAATTTAGCTATTATTTTACGTAAACTAACCATTCATTTTTATGTTTTCAAATATCAAAATTGTACATCTTTAAAATTTTGTAATTAAAAAACTTGCTTCATAATTTTTAATTTTTTTAAAAATATAGTTGAAATATTTTGAAAATAAAAGAATCACATATATAACAGTTTACATATCAGTCAATAACAAATAACAATCAGTAAATGAAATTTTTAAAAAAAGAAAATTGTCACAATTTTTTAAATGGGATATTTGGGCCTGATGACTTTTACAAATGCTTTCAGTATCTGGTTTTATGTATAAAATAGCTACTCTCATTTCCTCTTTTATATTTGTCAGCCTTTCATATTTCTTTGTCTTAATATTTGTTAATGTTGAAAAACCAAGATATTGTGATGTTGAAAATTGTAATAAAATTTTAATTGCTTTTTTAGAAATTGTTTTAAACTTGGTTTAAACAGAAATCCAAAATTCTTCAACAGTTATTTTGGAAATTTTCATTTTGAGGGTATGGTTTATTGACAACGTAATAAATTCTTTCTCTTCTTGTAATGAAAACTCAATTTGATATGTTGACTTCAGAAAATGGATTTCATATCCAATCATAATTTTTAATATTCAATGCATAAAAATATTTCACAATTTTTTTTCTAATAATGCTAAATGTTATTTATAATAGGAATTATTTTGATATTATTTTGGACTGAAGGAAACATGTCTACTGTCTTTTTTTTAATTATGTGTGTTCTCCAAAGTGATATTTTTTCAATGCTAACAGTTTTTCAGTGAATGTTAAAATATTTTCACTTTTACTTTGCATGCAGGGTTCATGGTGTTTAAGTAATTGAAAACATCAGCTAAATATGCCATTTTCACATACCAAATATAGTTTATAAAAAAAGTTTTAAAAATATTATTCCCTTCATTTTGAAAAAAGCTTGACAATTTACCCTTAAGTTCCAAAATTCAGTTCAGCACTTTATCTCATGATAACCATCTTATCTCAGTATGTAAAAATAAAAATTTATGCTGAGCTTAGGGTTGCAATTTGATGTATTTTTACAATTTCATCTAAAATGAATTTTAATATCATAGACAATGTTTTTGAGCCAAGTGATTCTCATGGTAAAAAACAGTATGCTGGCATGTTATTAGAATTTTTCTTCTTTGCAAAAGTAAACATCATTTAATAGAATGAATCATTGAAGGAACACCATCGATACAGATTCCTACACATTGGTCCCATGTTCTGTTAAATTTATCTAAATATGACAAAGTGGAGTCAAAAATATCTTCTTTTGTGCATTCAGCAAGTTGTCTTCAGCATAAAAATTGATTCACTATTTGGTTTCATCAATGAAATAAACAAACCCTAATATGTGAGATATACTATTGTTATCAATGAACTCTTCAATTTGTAAATCAAAATATTGTTCTGAAAGCTTATTAATAACTGTTTTTTCAATATCATCCGACATATGTATAATTCTGTTTTTATTATGTCATCTGAATGAGGAATTTTTTTTTTTTTGCAACATCACCAAACATAATTCAAACTATCTTAGAACATGCTGGTAAAATCAGCTGCTCTGTTATGGTATGTGATTTTAAATTTTTAATAATTATTTCGACAACTTTATACAATACCATTTGTGCTTTATTAGATATTGTTACTATTTTTCCTTTATTAATTTGATTATTCAACAATCATTAAAAATAATTCTTATTTTTGAACTAGAGATTGGCTTATCCATTTTAATGTGTACCATTGTACTATTATAAAACTTTTCCCCACAAACCACACAATGGGAAATTTGACATTTATTTTTGTCAATATAAGTGAATCTTAAATTTAAATAATCATTGGAATATTGTCTACTGACCTTTATTATTTTGTTCTCTCTACTGTGAGTATCATTGAAGATATTGCTTGTACTTGCATTGGCATTAGCACTAGCAATACCAGAATCATATTTTCATTTTAAAAATTTGTCCATTTTGCATTTTGAATAATTATTTTTAATTCCTTGGAGGGGAATTAGAGCTATTTATTTTTTATAAGACCAATTTGATGCAAATGAACTTCTACCTACAATTACAAAACAATACATTTTACGACAATCTGTCTAAAATGTTGGACTTTCTTGGAGAAAAATAACAGTAACTTTTTTTAGCAAGAAGCACATCCATACACTTCGGTTATTGTCATTCAGCTGTTTCCACACAGTCTCCTTCCACATGTGTAATCGAAACAATGACTTTTTGTACTGTTTTGTTTTTTGTCTTGATAACCATTTTAATTTTTCACTGATTTTCAAATTTTGGCAACTTTTTCTAAGTTCACAGAGCACCAATGCTCTGCAAAACACTGGTTAAGAATAACTGCTCTGCTATCTTAATATCTAAGTTGTTTTAAACATTTAGTGGTTCACAAAGTATAAGTTAACTTTCAGCTCATTAAGTTTTATATATATTTGTATTATACACATGCACACATTGAAAGATCTGTGTTTATAATTTTGTCAATTTTATTTTAGTTGGTAAAAAAAAAGAAACTCTCTGTAACTAAAATTGTTTCAAATAATTTGTTTAAAATTTATATTACAGGAATAACACTTAATAATCTGTAAAACTTTTCTTAATTATTTCAGTTTTTAAAACTTTTAGTAAATTTTTTTTATTAAGCATTGTTTTTCGTTTTAAAATTTTGAAGTATCTGTAAACATTCAAATTTATTTATTGGAAAATATTTGATAAATCTATTAAATAGATATAATAAACACTTTCGTACTTCCCCATTTTTTTTAAAATTCATTTAAATAAAGATATAATAAAAGACAAATGACCCCCAAGATGCATTTTGTGTTGAACCAGCACTCATTAGTTGGCCGAGGTCACTATCACTTATATATATCTTTATTATATGAAAAGTATTAATCTAGAGTAACAATTTAAATCTATTAAATGAAAATAATTATTGGTTTAATTAATTAAGGAATTTTTGGTAAACTGAATGAATAAAAATAAGTACTGGATTATCTAATTAAAGAACTGTTAACAGGTAATCACTGGCATTGTTAATTAAAATTTATTGATAAATAAGTTAATTAAAAATTTAATGATATAAAAAGACCAGCTCAGAATTATAGAATTCATTCTGCTTTTATTTGTCGTGGAGCCTGCTTTATTTTCTGATTATTTCATTTGCCATGATGTATCCAGAACTTTTCCCAGTAATCATATTAAAAACTATGGTCAGCTAAAGCACCAAGAAATGAACTTCTTCAGTGTGTAGCCTATAGCCATTGGATGTCTAACATTTTGCGAAATTTAATGAACAAAGCCAAAGTCAAATCTGGAGTTCAACAAATGCACTTCTCAATGTTAAGAAAAATTTCAGAGGAAACTTTACGAAATTAAAAACCGTTAAATGCAAAATTTCCCTGGAAACTGCTAATGAACTCCAAACTTTTTTGGGAAATAATATCCTCTTTTACCATCTTTTCTCTTGAAATTAAGGTAAACTTTTATTTATAAACTATTTTATAAAACATTACCACGAAGCCAGTAAAATAATTTGTTATGTAATTTTATACTTATGTATTTATCTGTTTCATAAACTATTTTTATTAATGTTTGTTTTAACATTTATCTTAATGTAATATATCTGATAGCATGGTAGTTTGGTTTTAATTACAGAAATTAGTTTGCTTTAGTTTACATATCTATATAGTGGTCAGTGTTAAATAAATAGTTGAGAGAATTTAGGATTATCTGCCAGAAAAGAAATTGTATATGAATTTTTCAATTATTTAAAAAAACTTATTGATTTTTATATTAAAATGCAGTTCTGAAAATGGCAGCTAACATAATAATAACTGTAATATTAGACCATTTTCTCTATTGATCTTTAGAATATTTTTTGATAGTCTGAATTTCAACTTCAGACAAAAGTACATCTCAGATTAAATCTTTTACAAAGTTCCCACATTTGATTTTCCACAATATAATCTTAGTGATTAAGCCAATGCACATGTGCTTTAAAGATAAATTATAAATAAATACTCTCACTTTTCCAGACACAAGATATAGTTTTTTTACAAAAGATGGAATGAATCCACCCATCCTTTTGACCCAAACATTTATGTATGGGCAAATCTTAAGCATATGGAAATGAGAGTGTGAAGATGTTAAGCAATCACTTTAAATTACATTTATTATGCTTGAATGAATGACGCTTGCAAAATCTTTACAATTTACAAGACGTCATTCTTTAGATATTATTTTATATAGTGCTATGTTTTTATACTATAAAGATTTTGCAAGCATAATAAATGTAATTTAAAGTGATTTCTTAACATCTTCACACTCTCATTTCCATATGCTTAAGATTTTCCCATACACAAATGTGTGGGTCAAAAGGATGGGTGGATTCATTCCATCTTTTCTAAAAAGCTATATCTTGTGTCTGGAAAAGTAAGAGTATTCATTTATAATTTATCTTTAAAGCACATGTGCATTGGCTTAATCACTAATATCACTATTACAGTATAAAAACATAGCGTTATATAAAATAATATCTCACAATATAATCTAAAAAATAATTTTTTAGCTATTGTAGTATTGGTGCTACTTTCTTGATTTTTATATGTAAATTCATTAACATAAATATATATATATTTTTGTATATTTGTCTATGTGTAGATATTTTTGTGTCTTGCTGTATCTTATTACTACAGTATATTGTAACAGTATATGCCATTACATTAATTTAAAATTTAAATTAATTTTTTTCTTAAGTTTGTAAATAAAAGCTAAAAAAAATTAAAGAGTTGTTAAATGTGTATACGTATATATATTCGCACAGATGCAAAACTTTAAAAATTATTTTCTTTTTTTATATATATATATATTTGAACGTACTTTTTTATAAAAAAGTACAAGATCTAAAGATAAAATATTTTTGAAAATGGAAATGATGTGTTTATTAATTAAACGAAAAGCAAACTAGCCCTTAGGGCTCTTATATAAAAAATTCAGATAAAGATATAGATAAGAGAATAAAAAAATTAGAATGTCCAATAGAAGCAGTAACCAATTGCTCGGACCTTAATGGAAATTATTGGAACAGGAAATTATGTTCAATGAATCCAGAGGAGTACTATAAAATAAAAAAATATTAAAATTAAAACAGTTCCAGCTTAATTTCGTGAGAATGACAATAAGACACACTTATCACTATCTCTCACTTATTTCAAATAAAATGACTGTAATACCAGGATTGAACCAGCTAAGGCCACCTCCAGAACAACAGACTGTACTTCAAAAAGAGACATCATGGGAATTGGCACCAGGAACCTGAATTCTTCTACTGTAAGACATGAACTATAAAATTTCAAAATAATCAAGAACTTTCATAAAGATTTGACAAGCTTTCAATATTCAACTAACTTAAATTTTAAAAAGAACTTTTATCTGACTTTCAAATTTCAAATTAGTTATTAATGTTTAATTTTATATATTTGAGTTTGCTAAAAATCATTTCCATTTTTTTATTTATTAATATGTATTGTATAAATTATTTAAATGCATTAAATTTAAGTTGGGTATAGATGCTTGCATAGATTTGTTATCGGTTAATTATGTTTTTGTTTCATATTTGATTAAAATATATAGACATTCAGTAAATAATGATACCTTATGGTGAGTATCTAAAATGTATTTATTTGGATGTCTTTTAAGTTATTGGTGTCAATGCAGCATCTTATGATGAATGTCATTGGGTTTCTTGTAAATTTCCCTCTGCAATTCCAACAATGACTTTATATTTTGATCATTTTATGTTTATTTTGAAATATTTTTGACCGTGTAATCTATGTAGCCGATCTATACTCAACATTATAAAACAAACTTTTATAAAATCCATCTGTGCGAACTTATATGTTAAATTTAAGTCGGGCATGAATGACTATATAGATTTGTAAAGTTATAATAATTAGTTACGGGAGGGTTAATCTTAGGTTATTTGTTTCGTGGTTAAATTGGGTTAATCGGTTGGATATATTGGTGTAATTAGTAAATGTAGCATGAGTTTTACTACATGCAGGATCTCCATTATATGCTGCACACACCCTTTTTGCCTATGGAAGGGAATAATAAGATGGAAAATGCAGTCCATTTCTATGGAGTTTTTTTTATTGTTCTCCTTGCCAGACAGATGTAATATTCCTGTTTGGACAAGAGTCAATGTCTTCTCTAACCATGCTGTGCAGATGTACATTCCTGACAGTATGGTATTTTGTGCTGTCGTATTTTCATGCTGCATTGAATACATCAATGTATCAGATGGATTGATGTCAGTTCGACTGCGAATTTTTGGCCTAAGGTTAAATAAGGGATAGAATATTTTCTTTTCAAATGCAATCTATGTAGTCTATTCATACTCAACAATCTTTAAAAAAATATTAAATTCATCTGTGCGAATGGTTTAGAATTTTAAAATAATAATTTAAATTAAAAGTTAATATTACAATCTAAATAATAAATGTTATTCCTCAAATTTTAAATATTATATATGTGCATTAATAAATGTTGTTTGTGCTTTAATTACTGGCAGTGGCTTTTATTTTTTTATATTTAAGATATACATTAAATAAAGTTATATATTATTATCTCTGCATCTCTCTGAGCTAGTGGTTAAGGGCTAATGGTCTAAATATAAAATAAAGTGGAATCTTAACTTACGTATCTGCCTACTATATAAATTTTCTAGGTTCAAATGGCCTAGTGGCGCCCTCATAGTGCAGTATGGTAAAGCTTACAAACCCTGATTGTTATAATATTAAATTTTATATTATTAAACTAAAATTACTATCAAAGTGTTAAATAGAATTTGAATTTTTAGCAGGATCAGAGTATGAGTTACACACCCTTGTTACATCTTACAAATGATGTCTTAAATAATTATATAGTTCAAAACTTTTCATACCTCAAAATAAAAATAGGGACATTTTTATATTCAGTTGTAAAAATGAGGTTTATGGAAAACACAGATGATAAGGGTGTAATATCTCTAAAATCATGATTTATGACTATAATAGAAATTATCAGATCTTAGTTCATCTTGCAGAGCATATCATAAATATTTATAAATGCTATTGAATACAAAAATAAAAAACAGTCCAATCTCACACATACCTATTTTAAGTAAAACATATTTTTGTTAAATAATTGCTGAAAAATTGAATGCTCAAAATAAAAGATAAAAAACAATCATTTTTTTATACTAACAAATATTTTGAGATCTATCAGCTTTATGGAGTATATCTGTAAATATATTATTACAAATACAATATTCAAACCAGGCACAACATTAAGCAAGTGCTATGAAAAACTGAGCTAATCATCACATTTCCATCATTTAAATTTGGAAAATATTGTTAAAAGTTTGAAACTAAATATGATTGCCAATATTTAAGATATGCAGTACAAGGGAACATTGAGATTCATGTTTTAATAAATAAATAAAATCTCTACATGTGATCATTAATTATATATAAACTTCCATTCCACCAATATATTCTCAAAAACATATGAATAAAGACGATCTGAAAAGAGTAAATTTTTAAATGACTTTATTCAAAAATGTGTGGTGAAATGGAAGCTTTCAGCATATATAAAACAGATAACCTGCATAAAAAAAGAGAAATTAAGTTGAATTAATGACTTTAAAGTTTAGATCTGAGATAAAAATGATATAATAATTTCGTGTTTAAAAAATGATTAGTACTAACTACTGATCTAATTAACTAACGTCAATGATGTCTAAAGATGTGATTTTAGAAAATTTGACACTTATAGATTAAAAATGAAGTATATATTGAGACACTTCGGTCTCATGGCATATAACCACATAGTAGTGTGTGTGCATGCATATATAAGTTGAAAGGAAAAGTAGAAATAAACACAAACAAAAATTTTTTGTAGATTTTGAATTTTTAAATTTTTTATTATAAACTAAACATTTAAAAAGATCTAATTAATATTTTATCAATTCCACATAGGAAAAACTCTCCATATAGTAGTGTCATTCAGGGCAATTCAAAGTATCAGGAAGATGTGTGCATAAAAACCCTATCTAGTGCCTATTCGTTTAATATTACCAGACTAATTTTTAGCTTATAGCTTTCATCAGTGAGAAGCCTTGGATATGAGAGCACTGCACCTTCGGATCTAATTCAATCCTTCTACATCCATCTTGATGAAATCCATAAGCTAGAAACTAGTCTGGTGATATTGGAGGTAAGGCACTAGATAGGGATTTTATGTACAAACCTTTCTGCATCCATTGATTATTCTGACTTGCACTGAGTAGCACTACTGTATGGAGTTTTACCTCTGTATAAACAGCTTGTGTAAGCATAAGGAATTGTGAACATGTGATGCTTAGTGGTTTAATACCAATTCTTGCCAATAAAATTATGGTGATTGTGGTTATAAAAGAACCAAAGACACCAAAAAGTATGAATTCTGAACTGAGTTTAGATCTATATGGCTGTACATGCTAATGAGCTTAGCTTGAAAATATTGTTTCATTTTGGACTCATAAATTTGTAGTTAGCTAAGAAAGTAAAATGTGGCTGCTGGAAGGTTGCATTAGATCCTAAGGTTTATGTGCAGTGCTCTCAGATCCAAGGCTCTTTACTGATGAAATCCAGAAGCTAGAAACTAGTCTGGGGATATTGAATGAGTAGGCACTAAATGGAGATTTTATGCACAAACCTTCCTTCATCTATTGATTACTCTGGCTTGCACTGAGTGGTGATACAATATGGAGAGTTGTACCACTTTGTAAACAGCTTTTGTGTGCATAAAAATGGTGATCATGTAATGTTTGATGGTTTAATATTTTATCAATTCTGATTTTGAAATTAAAACAAAAATGTTTTTTGTTACAATAGATATATTGATAATGATAAAATTCCACAATCTATTTTGATTAGCAAATTTTTTTAATTAACACTTGTATAATGTATTTTGATAAAATTTCACAAAGTTGTTTTTTAAAGGCTTAAGTTGAATTGAAAAACAGTCATTTTTTTCAATCAAAATAGGGAAAACTTATTTTTAATTATTGTATTTTTTTCCTTCCCACTCTGACTATAAAAGGACTTGAAAAAAGATTAGGAGAGTTTTTTAAGAGTTTTACTGATTATGACAGAGTTACCCTGAAGTTATAACTGCTAATAGTTCACTATAGTAGAGTTTTGATTCACATGGAAGCAGGGGGCAGATTTTCTATGTTCTTCACAGCTCATATTGTATATTTGATGACATAGAGACTCAAGATCTCACTGCAGTCCATCATATTCCAGATTATACCTTTTCCAAGAATGATGACAGTAATCCAGTCTAGTGTTTAGAAGGGACCAGCTTACCCAGAGAATCCATCAGCTAGTTGAAGAATTAGTTTATACATATACTGTTTTATTTGTATGCAGTATTGAATCTTATATATAACGTATAGCTGGTGAGTAGTATTATATATATATTGAGAATGATAGTATTTTAAATAATTTTTGAAATGACATTTTAAAAGTTCTATTAACAAATTTTAAAAGTAAATGACTTTTTCCAATTAAAAGTAAAACAAGTAAATAATTTTTGCTTGAATTAAAATTCTAAAAAAGAACAAATGACTGATTCATAGACAATTTTATTTTGGAAAATGATAATCAACTCCAAAAATCTTTCTAGATTAGGGGGGGGACTTGCTGGAGTATTTTTTAAAGATGTTTATAATTAAACAAGAATAATCTTTTTAAAAAGTAAACTTTTGTGAAGAACTGTCAATGAATTAATATTACTTTTTTTTAAAAACAATTTTTTTTCTTTTTTTATCATTAGATAATGAATAAAATAATAACTGATTCATATTATTTTAAAATTATTATACAGCACAGCTGTATACTTATATATGGGTGCATTTTGTTTTTTGACATTGAAATAATTGTGTATTAAGAAATATGTTTTTTTTTTTGGTTTATTTTTTTATAAACACCAGTGAGTGTACACATTTCCATGCACACACACATATGTTAAATAAGTCATTATTTATGTATCATTAAAATGTAATGGCTTATTTTTTATCATTGTATGAATATTATCATATGTTACAGCATGTCTGTAAGCTTATGTAGATGAGTATCTTGTAAACACATATATATTAAATCAATCATTATAATTATAAAAATGAATTTCATTTATGGTTTTATGATAATTCAAATATGTTCATAAATTATTATACTTAATGTCTATGTGCTTATATAGATGCAGGTCATATAGACATATATATTAAAATTAATCATATTTTTTTTATTATTAAATGACAATTCTAATATGTTTATAAATTATTATACCACACACATATGTGTGCTTATGTATATGTGTTTCGTGTAAACCTATTAAACTTATTTATAAATTACAATGTAATAGGGGATTTCTTTTTGTATTCATCAAAATAAGAAGATTTAATTTATATATATAGCCATATTCTGCAGACCTTCATTTTATTTTTATTATTATTAATAAATTTATATTTCATTATTAAAGTTATTCCAGTGAATTTATGCAATCCTAAATAATTTTAAAATATTATAGGTTAGGATTGTATATCTTACCACAGTTGCAGTTATAGAGTCTTTGTTTCTGAGCTAGATTCATGCATAATGGTATGTTATATTAAAGAGTTTATATTTAATGGTTATGGATAAACAGTTGATGATGATCCTGGATTGGCACAAAGAGGATTCCTTTTAAAGTCCATGCACTACATTTATAGTTGGCCAGTACATTAAAGGTACTAAGTGGCCAGAGCATTGATGATGGTCAGGATGTCTTTAATATCTCAACATTATTGTTTTTATTATTATAAATTCTGATAGATTAGTACTTAAGTTTATGCATTCAAATCATGGTTTAAATAGTCTGCCCCAAGCTTGCAAGGGCAAAATTATTAGGATGGTTTATAGTAGATACATTTCAAATCCAATCACAAAATGGATTGTTGATTTATTTTTATTGTTGATTATTCATGATAATGAATGATTATTTCTTGTCTTTAATGCTGGTGAACTTATGGTTAACATACTTATTGTTAGTAATCTTTTGGTCTCTCATGCTCATCCATCATATTCATTTGTATTTATATTTAAATTTACATTTTGTTGTAACTAGGGTTGTTGAGATAATTTCCATCACCCTGAGTTCATCCAAAAAAAGTTTACCATTACAATATGTATAGAATGTCAAAGGCTAAACTAGTTAATATAATAAACTAAGTATACCAATTCACAATTTAATCATATGCCAAAATTAAATTACAAATTCATATCAATGGTTTTTCTGTCAAGACAGGCATTTCACTTGCATATTTAACACAACAAAAAACAAACATTCTCATCACTGATGAAAGAAAATTAGTTTTAATTGAAAGATGCTCTTTTATTCCTCTTTGAGGCTTTAAAAGAATTAAGCAAGGCAAATTTCTAATATCCACTCCATATTGCAACTGTTATTATGTAGCTGTTTACTAACATGTATAAGTCAGCATCATTACTGTATTACTTTTTACCTTTAAGTTCAAAATCAAGTAATATCTTAGCATTTCTTTTTATTTGCCTAATAATTTATAATTGAAATATCATATGCAATTGAACTTTTTTTAAATTTTTAGTAGATATTTAGAATCATGATAGACAAAATTTAAATTTATGACTCTTATTTTCAGAAGGTTATAAAGGCCTCAGCCAAGGCAAAGTGAAAAACACTAAGAATCCATAATTGTGACCTCAGCTGTCATCTTTATTATTGCTTGTTTGTATACAAGCATTAATTAAAACATTTCCAAAATAAAGCATGCTTGTTTTTAATTTCAAAATCAGAATTCAATAAAACTATTTATTTAGACCAGTGTTCTTAAACCCTTGGTCCATGGCCCGGTGCCAGACTGCGGAACTTTTCTGCAGGTCCAATGTGCTAGATGGGCAGTAAAAAGTTTGTAATAATAAATAATAAGAGTTTAAACTTTTAATTAATATAGCCAATTTTTATTTATTTTTTCATCTCATTTTTACCCGATTAAAAAAAAAAGGAAAACAGAATGAAAACAAAATCTAATCAATCATTCATAAATTAATTTGTTTTTCTAGTTATCATAGATGATTGTGGGGGGGGGGGGTAGAATTAAATTTTTTATTACTTTTCTAAAAAAATGAAAAAAAAAGTTTTTTATTATATAAACTCCATATATATATATATATATATAAAAAACTTTATCTTATATATTTAACATTGTTGTTTTGATCAGTTATAACAATTATGCTTATCTTTAAGAAAATTTATCTATAGACTTCTGCCAGTCTGCGAAATCTTATTCTTATTTTTGCTGGTCCACGGAACCTTATCCTTATTTTTACTGGTCCACAGGTGTGAAAAGGTTGAAGACCACTGATTTAGACCTTTTTAACTGTTTACTTTATAATAAAATTCTATTTTTAATTCAATATTATTTAATCTTTTACTTATTTGTTATTATTTCAGGAAATATAAAAAAATATCTACAAAAATTTATGTCTATGTTTATTTCTACTCTTCCTTTATTTTATATATATATATATTGTAACGATATATAAATATGTCGTTACATTAATTTAAAATAAAAACTTAAAAGTTCGCAAATAAAAGTAAAAAACTAAACACTAAAATTAAAATGTTTGTTAAACGTATATACATTCGCACAGATGCCAAACTTTAAAAATATTTTTTTAAAAAAAAAAAACAAATAAGTATTTGAACGTACTTTTTTATAAAAAAGTACAAGATTTAAAAATAAAAACAGGTATTAATTAATGTAATCTGTAAATGGAAATGATTGTTTATAAATTGTTTGAAAAGCAAGCTAGCCTTGGGCTTTTGTATAATTAAAATGATCTGATGAAAGATAGATAAGAAAATAAAGAGAAATTAGCTTGACCAATGGAAGCACTAAGCCTTGGCTCAGACCCTAATGAAAGTGATGGATTAGTGACATTTTGTTGATTGAATCCGTGTGGATAATATAAAAAGGGAAATACAGTTTTTTCGGGCAGTTCCAGCGTTTTGTGTTTGAGAGATGTGGTAGGATGCACATACCACACTCTCTATAAAAAAAAATGAAAAGACTGTGATACCTTGAACCAGCTATTGCCATCTCCAGAACATTATCTTCCAATGGAGGCATCATGGAAATTAAAAGCAGAAACCTGGACTCTTCTACCGTAAGCTATATTGACATGAACTCTAAATTTAAAAATAATTAAGAACTTTCGTTCAAGCTTATGAACTTCTATCTGATTTTTTTAAGTTTAAAATCAAATTAATAATGTTTAATTTTATATGTTTTCCAATTGATAAAAATCATTTCCATTTTTTTTTTATTGTATAAATTATTTATTGTTTAAATTTTAAATGATGAAATTTAGGTTGGGTATAGATGTTGCATAGATTCGTTAGCGGTTGATTATGTTGGAGTTTTAACATTTGATTAGAATATATAGGTCAATGATGTTAATGCGGGCATCTTACGATGAATGCCATGGGGCCTTGCGTATTCCCTTTTGCAATTGATGTTATCGATGATTTTGTATTTTGATCGATTGTGTTTAATTTGAATGTTTTTGACCGTGGAATCTGTACAGCCAATCTATACTCGACATTATAAAACAAATTGTATAAAAATAATCTGTGCGAACGTATTTAAATGTTAAATTTAAGTCAGGCGTGAATGGCTATATAGTTTTGTAAAGTTATATTAAGGGAGGGTAATATTTAGGTTATTTATTTCATTGTTGAATTGGTTCAATGGATTGGATATATTTGTGTAATTGTAGATGTAGTATGAGATCCGCTATGGGCAGGATTATAGATATACGCCACACACCTTCTGTTTGCCTATGGATGGGTTTGTAAGATGGCAAAGGACCGCAGTCCATTCCTATGGAGTTTTATGTTTATTGTTCTACTCACCAACAGATGTAAATTCCTGTTGGTGGAGAGTCAATGTCTTCTCTAATTCTACTTACTGATCAGATGTACATTCCTGACAGTATAGTATTTTGTGTTGTCGTATTTTCATGCTACATTGAATACATAAATGTATCAGATGGATTGGCGCCAGTTTGATTGTGAAATTTGTTGCCTAAGGTTAAATCAGGGAAGAATATTTTCTTTTCAAATGCAGATCTATGTAGTCTATTCATACTCGACTATCTAAATAAAATATTAAACTCATTGAAACTTAGTTAAATGTAAAACTAAAGATTAATAGAAAAATCTAAAATGTTAAACTTATTCCAATTTATTCCTCAAAATTTAAATGTTATTTTATATGTGTGTAAATAAATATTTTTATGTGTTAATTTCTGGCAGTGGCTTTTATTTATTTATATTTAAGATATAAATTAAGATATAGATTTTTATCTCTGCGTCTCCACTGAGCTAGTGACTTGGGCTAACGATCTGAATATTTAAATAAAGTGGAATCTTAACAGCGCGTATCTGCCTACTCTATAAATTTTTCTAGGTTTAAATGCCTAGATGGCGCCTTGTAGAGCAGATATCGTAGTTTGTAGTTAGATTCGATCTCCACTTGCATTTCGATTGTTATAACTGGCTATCCAACTTGGGCCGATGTTTAATAATCATGAGTGCCCTGAGAATTTTAAAAGTGAATCATGCAAATAACATTTTTAGTTTTTTCTGAAATAAGTATATTTTTGTACTAACATAAAGTTATAGCCAGATGTTTAATAAACCACTAGTACTTTTGAAAATAAATCATGCCCATAATATTTTTTCTGAAATTAGTATAAATATATTTGTTGTATTGACGTGGAGTTACAGTTTGAATTTTTGGTCTTAAAGGTACTGCCAGTAAGAAAAATTGTGCATATGTAAATATAAATGCGAGGAATAAAACGCAATAATAAATATAAATCATAATTTTTTTTTTAAAAAAAGTCTTGTTAAATTAAAATCTAATCGTTCAACTTACCTAAGTAATAGTTAAAGGTAGGAGAAATGAAACTTGGAAGGGAGGGGGCAGAAATTTAGCTGGTAATAGGGAATCAACAGTCAACTTTTTTTTTAATCATTATATTTGTGTGTAATTACTGTTTTGTCTTGTAAAAAAAAAGTTTTGTCCTTTTGAAATTTTCATATATAATCAATTTGTGTAACGTAATTACTAACACTAAGTAAATTCTTTTTTTTTTAATGTTTTTGTCTTTTGAGGAAGTTTACTGATATGTAACGATATATAAATATGTCATTACATTAATTTAAAATAAAAACTTAAAAGTTCGCGAATAAAAGTAAAAAACTAAACGCTAAAATTAAAATGTTTGTTAAACGTATATACATTCGCACAGATGCCAAACTTTAAAAATATTTTAAAAAAAAAAAAAACAAATAAGTATTTGAACGTACTTTTTTATAAAAAAGTACAAGATTTAAAAATAAAAACAGGTATTAATTAATGTAATCTGTAAATGGAAATGATTGTTTATAAACTGTTTGAAAAGCAAGCTAGCCTTGGGCTCTTGTATAATTAAAATGATCTGATGAAAGATAGATAAGAAAATAAAGAGAAATTAGCTTGACCAATGGAAGCACTAAGCCTTGGCTTGGACCCTAATGAAAGTGATGGATTAGTGATGTTTTGTTGATTGAATCCGTGTGGATAATATAAAAAGGGAAATACAGTTTTTTCGGGCAGTTCCAGCGTTTTGTGCTTGAGAGATGTGGTAGGATGCACATACCACACTCTCTATAAAAAAAAATGAAAAGACTGTGATACCTTGAACCAGCTATTGCCATCTCCAGAACATTATCTTCCAATGGAGGCATCGCGGGAATTAAAAGCAGAAACCTGGACTTTTCTACCGTAAGCTATATTGACATGAACTCTAAATTTAAAAATAATTAAGAACTTTCGTTCAAGCTTATGAACTTCTATCTGATTTTTTTAAGTTTAAAATCAAATTAATAATGTTTAATTTTATATGTTTTCCGATTGATAAAAATCATTTCCATTTTTTTTTTCTTATTGTATAAATTATTTGTTGTTTAAATTTTAAATGATGAAATTTAGATTGGGTATAGACGTTGCATAGATTCGTTAGAGGTTGATTATGTTGAAGTTTTCACATTTGATTAGAATATATAGGTCAACGATGTTAATGCAGGCATCTTACGATGAATGCCATGGGGCCTTGCGTATTCCCTTTTGCAATTGACATTATCGATGACTTTGTATTTTGATCGATTGTGTTTAATTTGAATGTTTTTGACCGTGGAATCTGTGCAGCCGATCTATACTCGACATTATAAAACAAATTGTATAAAAATAATCTGTGCGAACATATTTAAATGTTAAATTTAAGTCGGGCGTGAATGGCTATATAGTTTTGTAAATTTATATTAAGGGAGGGTAATCTTAGGTTATTTATTTCGTAGTTGAATTGATTCAATGGATTGGATATATTTGTGTAATTGTAGATGTAGTATGAGATCCGCTACGGCCAGGATTATAGATATACGCCACACACCTTCTGTTTGCCTATGGATGGGTTTGTAAGATGGCAAAGGACCACAGTCCATTCCTATGGAGTTTTATGTTTATTGTTCTACTCGACAACAGATGTAACATTCCTGTTGGTGGAGAGTCAATGTCTTCTCTAATTCTACTTACTGATCAGATGTACATTCCTGACAGTATAGTATTTTGTGTTGTCGTATTTTCATGCTACATTGAATACATAAATGTATCAGATGGATTGGCACCGGTTTGATTGCGAAATTTGTTGCCTAAGGTTAAATCAGGGAAGAATATTTTCTTTTCAAATGCAGATCTATGTAGTCTATTCATACTCGACTATCTAAATAAAATATTAAACTCATTGAAACTTAGTTAAATGTAAAACTAAAGATTAATAGAAAAATCTAAAATGTTAAACTTATTCCAATTTATTCCTCAAAATTTAAATGTTATTTTATATGTGCGTAAATAAATATTTTTATGTGTTAATTTCTGGCAGTGGCTTTTATTTATTTATATTTAAGATATAAATTAAGATATAGATTTTTATCTCTGCATCTCCACTGAGCTAGTGACTTGGGCTAACGATCTGAATATTTAAATAAAGTGGAATCTTAACAGCGTGTATCTGCCTACTCTATAAATTTTTCTAGGTTTAAATGCCTAGATGGCACCTTGTAGAGCAGATATTGTAGTTTGCGGTTAGATTCGATCTCCACTTGCATTTCGATCATTATAATATATATATATGGGCACACATATCCCTATGTTGCTTTGTGTTATGTAACCCAAATGGTTACTATATATATATATTATTAAATATAATGTTTTTATGGATAAAAACTGAAAGACAATTGTTTATGTTTATTTGATATGAAACTTTATGTGTACATGTTTTAAAACTATCTTGATTAGGCTTAACAAATGACTGAAATTATTGGTCTGTTCGATTTTCCTGCCGTGCTGTATATGTCTGATTGAAAACTTTTTTATCAAACTGTATATTGATCATCAAATAAAAGTTTAGAAAAAATAATTAAAATAATGCTAATGCTTTTATGTGATTATAATATACCATCTTCAGAGCTTTCTTCTTTTAAATTGCATGTATTGGAGAAAGCTTTGAAAAAGGTCATTGCAATCACTTGGAATTGCAATAAAATTAGGAAATTATTTAATTTAATTGCCAATATGTATTTTCATGTAAAAGTTTTTATCAGATATATAAGGCATAGCAGAGAAATAGAGTTAATCAATATTTTTTTTGTGCTTTGTTAAATCTAATCAAATAATGTTAAAAGAAATGGAGTTTTTTATCAAATAATCACAAAAAATTATATACATAAAATACCCACACATTAAAATAGTGATTGACATTAATTTTTTACATATATTCAAATTATTGTGGAACTGTAATAAATTCAATTTAAAAATTAGTCTTAGTGTGATGCCTATTGCTTTATAAAAGTTGATAATATATATGTATAGATAAATTAATTATATTAAAATTATTAGTTTAATGAAGGCATTTTATATAAATATAATGAATATTTTAAATAAAAAAATTCATTATTTAAGAAATAAAATACTTAAGCATTTTATTAAGGTTACAACCTTAAAACTATGCACCTGAAAAAACGACAGTCGGGATCTCTGCAAATCTTTTAATACAAGATTTAATTAAAAAACAAGATCTTGTGTTAAAGATTTGCAGAGGTCCCTACTATCATTTTTTCAGGTGCATAGTTTAAGCTTGTAGCCTTAATATATATTACTTAAAGTAATGAGTATGCGCTTTATAAATATAATTATTAAGCATTTTATGTTTGTGTTTTATTATTAAAAGAACAAGACTGATTTGAACATGAAGACTATTGCTGGAAAAGATTAGGATAAGTAATATGAAGATGTGACAGTCAGCTTGTTAAAACAGTTGTGTATAAATATGTAAACACTATAAAAGATAAACAGCTTTAGATCTTTCACTGCAGACAAAAACCTCTTCACAATCACCACTCCCAATCCATAAAGAAACAGTGATCAAAAGTTATTACTCACCAGTATTTTCAATTTCTGGTTAGTAGGGAGTTTGAGCTGCTTTTTTTTTTTTTTGATTTATTATTTAGCTAAAAATAGATATCTATTTTCTGATCAATATTAGTTGGTTAGCTGTATTGTGTATAGTTTAGCTATCTATATAAAAAATCCTATGTTTGATTGAAACTTAAAATACTTTCAAGTTTTATTCACCCTTATTTTGATCTTATGTTTTTTATTCATTTTTGGACTTCAAAATTAAGGATATGATAGATAGATGTTTGACGATTATATCAATGAGAATTTATATACATTAATTTTAGGGGTGGGATGAGAAAAAATAAGTTGGAATTATATCTAGGGCCTGCAATTTTACAATGCTGATAAGTGTTAATAAAAGAGATTATTTATAGAACAAATTATGAACAGGAAATAAATTGAATTGAGCATATTTTTAACAGCAGAGAAATTGTTAAAAATAGGTTGGATAGGTTAATGGAAGATAAGAGAGAGAAAGATTAAAAAAAATAAGGTTGATTGTTTATTAAAAGAAGAAAACAGACTAGAATGTCCGAAGATTAAAACAAAAAATATTTCAAGTGAAATGTTGAATTTAAATGCAGAACTTGTATTTTTGAAATAATGATGATGATTAGAAATAAACGGGTAAATAAATTGCTACTATAGCATAATATTAAAATTAATTCTCTCGACTGTCTTCTAAGAAAGGATTTAAGGTATATATATTTAAAAATAAAAGATTAATACTTAGTGAGTACCTAGCTATTATTTGTAATGTATATAAACATCTGCTGTGTAGGGGGTTCTTTTGTAATCCACGGCATTTTTTTTACTTTATGAGTAACTAGAAAATTCAAAGTACATATTTATGCTTTATGCATATTTAAAGATATATGAATTACTTTCACTCGTATGGTGACTTTTAAAATTAATAAACCCTCCAAATAAATCAGTTAATGTTTTAAATCACTAGCAATTAAATGAAACTTTCTCTATATTTAATACAATCTGAGGTCTAACATTAGAAATAAAAGCATTGTTTGTCATTATCATTAACAATTTAAAAGTTTTAATACATAAATGTTCAACTACTTAAATGTAAAATTTGTCTAATTTCTATTTTGACATTTGTGATGGTTGTTGCTTTTTTGTTGTTGATAACAATTTGTGATTGCCTGACTAGAAATTTATAAATGCTGTTATAAAATTAAATAATAATGTTAAAATATGTCATTTAGCGAGTTTAAATTGAAACATTATGAAAAATAGTAATGTTAAATAAAATATATGTTATGATATATCAGCTTTTCAAAAAATTATTTTTATTAATCTACCAATGTTATAAGTAAATATTATTAAAACATTTGGATGATTTAAATTATGCAAATATAAGTAACTCCTATATTCTATGCACTTTATTTTCATTTTTGTCAATTGTTTTAAATAAAATCGCAATCAGTCACTCATTATAGGTATTCATATTTACAGTAATCACACACATACATATAATAATATGTATAAGGGAATTGAATACCCTATAAAGCTAATAAAGTAGTTTACAAATGTAAATTCATTGAGATTGTTATTGATACTGTTTAAGTATTGACTGCTTTCAATGAATTTACATATAAATATATATCAAATAATCTGTCAAAAAAGATCTTATAAAGGCAAAATATTAGTGAAATTATAAGATGATATACACGTTTTGCATGAATGTGGATAAAATTGGTTTATAAAATACACAAGATTTACTAAATAAAGTTACTAAAAATTTAGAAAAAAAAGAAATGTGTGTGAAAGTATTACAATTTTTCCAAAACTGATAAATATTAAAACTTTGTAGGTGGTTTTGTTTTCTGATAAAAATTGAGAAATTACAAATAAAGTTTCTTTCATTTATTTGAAAATTTTTGAAGATAATTCCAAAATTTTACTCTAAAAGCAAAAATATAGCAGTCATAGAGTCAAATGAACCCAATTAATGATCAAAAATTATCACTAAGTATCATTATGATATATTATTTACAAGCTATTTGAAATAATTATATTGATAAAAATTATACTATTAGCTGAAAGTCATCTATCTATATAGCAAACTTGGTTTTGGGCAGGAAAAAGCTGCTGTTAATATATTTTATTTTTAATAACTCAAATTGAAAAATATTTTTAAAATAAATTAATAATTGGTATTACCTGTATTGATCTAACATCAGTTTATGATTATGTTTGGTGAAATGGTCTTCTAAAATTTTATAAAGTCTTTAACTGCAGGAAAACCATTTCTTTGCTTGACAAAATATTGTCCAATAAAAAATTCAAATAGCATCTAATGATATTCATAAGATGCAAAATAGGCTTTAGTTTTCTCATCTACTTTATTTAGTATATTCATAAATAATCTTCTATATACAGAATGCAGAAAATATATCAATACTGATGACAGGACTTGGACTTTATACAAAATTTGCTTTTCATAATCAAAAAATTCTCTCATTAAGAATTTAGAAAGTTTAAAAATCTTTTTACAAACATTAAAATCTTATTTTTAATCAATGAAAGAGTATGCTCTAATTTTGATCTGACCAAGAGGAAAATATCTTATAATCTAAATTAATCTTTTGCAATAATAGTTGTTTAGAAGTAATCTTGAGTCACAGCATAATTTTTTTATTATTTATCTATGGGTAGATCTAAAACAATTTTTAGGAATAACCTTCTTGGAAAGCTATTCAGCACTATTTGAGGTTGTGATATAATTATTTTATGGACAGTTCTCTTAGCACTAGAGTAGGTGAATACTGGGTGCTTGTTTGATGCCCACAGCTAAATGTCTGAATATTACCATGGAAAATGTTACTGATATAGTAAAATCTACTTCTTTGTGACATCCTATTCATTTTCAAAGTCCTTCACCAGATATTAGAAAAGAAACTGCCTCCAGAAAATATATTAAAAAACTATTAAGTAGGTCAGTCTTGTCAGTAATTCAAAATACAGTTTCACCACCTAAGTCCCAACTCAGAATTAAAGTCACTCTCTGGATGTTCAACTCAATGGATTTCTTAGGAATTTCAAACAAATTTATTTTCCCAAATTCAACAGTAAAGCCAGTTTGATTTGATCTTTTTGAAAGTTACTGGAGTCTTATCAATAGATTCTGGGATAAATTACAATCATTTCATTATCAGCTTCATAAATGGAATTTAACAGTAAGTTATTTATGTATATGTAGACAAACATAAATTGTAAACTACATAGTTATGATGAGACAAACATAAACTGTAAACTACATAGTTATAATGACTACAGTGGCATGAAACCATTAGTAATTTTATTATCTTTTTGAAATTAATATTTTGTTAATAATTCAATTGTCTAAAAAAATCTATATACTAATTAATATATTTGTACAATTAATCAAATTTTAGTTTTACAGCATGCTATATGGAAAATTATTTCAGATAATTAAAAATAATAAAGTATAACAGTGATAATATATTTTATAAATAATTATAAGTAGAGGGATTTAAACTTAGGATTTTTAGTATAAATTCATTCTCTACTCCATCTTAAACAACCAATATACATGACCACATTTATGTGAAAAAGATGGATGGTCTCCAATATACATATTTTATACCAAACTAGCACTCATCAGGCTTAACCTTCCATATATATATATATATATATATATATATGTGTGTGTGTGTGTGTGTGTGTGTGTGTGTGAGAGAGAGAGAGAGAGAGCAGTAAGCTCATATTAAGGTAGCAATTTTTTAAACTTAATAAAAAGATTTTAATCTTCTCATCCTTCCAACTATTCAACCATCCATTTCACTGAAAATCCCATGATGAAACCCTCAAAGCCCTTGTTGGATTTGATATTGTAGTCATACTCATGTTGGCTCCTCAAATTATTGGACCATTATATATCCATATATATTAATAGGAGAGGAATGGGCTGAACTTATATTATTATGTAACCTATTTCCAAGGCAATATGTAATTAACCTATTCATTCAGTGTACTGAATGTTTCTATGTAAGTAGAGAGATTTGAACTTAGGACTTTTAATCTATATTCATCCTCCACTCTATTTCAAACAACAGATACACATGACCATATATATGAAAAATTGAAAATCCTAAGTTTAAATCCCTCTACTTACATATATATAAGAAACATTCAGTACACTAAATGGATAGGCTAATTATATATTGCCTTGGAAACAGATTACATCATAGTATAAATTTAATCCATCCCTCTCCTATTAATATATATGAATACATAATGATCGAATAATATGAGAGGTTAGATTGCCATAATAGCTATATTGTATAACTATAATATCAAATCTAACAAAGGGTTTGAGCATTCCATTATAGGTTTTTCAATGAGATGAACGATTGAATAGTTGAAAAGATGATAAGATTAAAGCCTGTTTATTAACGTTTAAGGAATTACTATCTTAATATAAGCTAAATACAGATTGTACATATGTGTATCTGGTCCAATTGACGAGTGCTGGTTTGGCAAGAAGTATGTATATTGGTGATCATCTATCGTTTTTGCATGTATGTGGTCATGTATATTGGTTGTTTGAGATGGAGTGAAGGATGAATATAAACTGAAAATTCTAAGTTCGAATCTATCTACTTACATATATAAGAAACATTCAGTGCACTTAATGAATGGGCTAATGAATAATTATAATAAACCGTTGAAATACAAAGTACATTCAGTTAATTTCTTAATCTTCTTTAACTGAAAATCATTTAAAATACTTCTGCGGATTATTATAGTTATTTATAAAATATATTATCATTGTTAAACTAATTATTTTTATTATAATTTTATTACAATAATTATTTTATAACGGATGTTTCATTTTATCTACATATATATGTATCTCTAATGTATCTTTCTCTCAGAGTTGCAATAGCTGTACTCGTTTGTGAGTTCTGTTAAATGAAAAATAATACTCCTAGCATTAGCACAAAAGTTCCCATTTTTGTCCTTACATTTGGCATCACTTTACAATGCTACTACAAATAATAAACAAAATTATAATAATTGATAAAAGACTTTTTCTTTTTTTTCTTTTCAGAAAATGATCTCTAATACAAATAACAATTTTTTAATTGGCCTGTATAAGGTAATTTTTTAAAATCTCATTTTGCATTTGTGTGTGAATGTGTCTAAGTACTGATTATTGTACATTAAGTTTTAATTACAATAATAATATATTCGGAGATATTAATGTAAAATAATTAGTTTCAATAAATTTTGACGTTTTTATTATCCATTATTATCAAGAAATTTAATAAATACAGTATACTAATTTTAGAACAAATTCACTGAATCATTTAATAGTTTATTTATTTGTAATAAAATATTACAAAGCTCGAAATAAAATTAGTAGATTCAAAATATAAATTTTTCAATGAAATGACTTTATAAAATTTTCTAAATTTTTTTATATTACTGTGAATGAATTCAATGGTCTATCAATATATCTTGAAATATAGGAATTTGAACTCAGACTTTCAAGCAACCTTCAACTATTCACACTATCTCATACTACTGATACACATGACCACACTCATATAGAAAAGATAAATAATCACCAATATATGTATTTCATGCTGAACCAGTACTCATCAGTTGGTCCAGATTATCATCTCCCCCTCCCACACACACACACACACATATATATATATAACAGTGCTCAGTTTATATTAAGATAGCAAATCTTTATACTTTAATGGACAGGCTTCAATCTATTCCAACCTTCAACTCTTCAGCTATCCATACCATTGAAAATCTATAGAAGAGCACTGATTATATATGTGTATGTTATGTAATAATCTGGACAAACTGATGAGTGCTAGTTCAGCATGAAATACATATATTGGTGATTATTTATATTTTCTGCATGTGTGTGGACATGTGTATCAGTTGTATGAAATAGTGTTGATAGATGAAGGTTGCTTGAAAGTCTGAGTTCAAATCCCTTATATTTACAATTAAGTTCCAAATATAAGAATGCCTGTATTTCAAATCTTCCATGTATCTTTAATAAAAATATATTTAATGCTAATTGATAGCAACTGTATTTTTGCTTTGTATATTATGTAATCAGTTACTTGTGAACTCAACTTCTTAAATTAGTCAGCATAACATAGCAATGCAATTTAATTAACCAATTGCTTTTCAGTGTCTTCAGTTAGGAGTTAATCTAGAAATATGTGGCTGATTTTCAGTATATTTTACCAAATCAACCATTTTAATTGTCAAATAAAATGTTATATTCACATACTTGTAATATATTTAAACATTTATTTATGAATTACTTTATTTCTAATTTTTACTATTTTGTATTATCATTGATTTATACACAGTATTTTCAATTTTAAAAGCAACTTTATTTTAATATATTTTAGTGGTTTATTACTATACATCTTTAACTTTGAAAATGTTTTTTGTTGTTATTATTATTTACATGGACTAATTTAATTGTTTTTCACTGCTTCATTTATTAATAATAACTAATAACTCATTCCAATTTTTATAAAGTACATTTATGCTTTTTTCTCTCTCTCTCATATATCATTATATTTATGCTGATATTGCTTATAATTCAATCAAAAAAATATTGTTTTTTAATAATGATGCTGATATATGATAGACTTTTAAATATCTTTAACTTCTTTTAGAATTTTTCTTGTAAAAAATCAAACAATCTATTTCTTCAAGCATAGTCTTATTTTGCTATAATGTTATATCACCATTTTGCTTTAATCTTATCTAAGGCTGATGATGATGATTATTTAGTATATACTGTATCTTTTAAATCACCATAACTATCCTTTTCCAAAAGATTTTACTTTTTCACCTCTCTTATATGCAAATAATCAGAATTTTGTCAAATTTTGTCTTCAGCCATTGAATTAATTTTAACTTCTATCAATAATTTTTCACATCTTTTATGTACTTTTTTAATTTAAATTTATTGTCTCATTGACTCATTATCACTATCTGAGATATTTTTTTTCAAATAAACTTAGAATTTAACTTTTCTGTCTATTTTTCTATTTTTTTTCTCTCTTTTTTTTTTTTTTCTATTTCAATTTTTTTCCCCTATCTACTATTTATTTTTTCTTTAATTTTTAAAATTAGCTTTCTATTTTTTCTCCTATTAAAGAATCATAATATTCATAAAATAAACATTATTGATTATAGGTATTTACTTTAGCATTTAACTTAAGTAAAAGTTTATTTAAACTTTTATCCATATAAATAATATCTTTTGAAATATAATTATATGATGTATTGTTTGTTTGTTTGTTTTGGTTTCATTCTATAAGAAAATAGCTATTAAACTGATTTATAAGACTTTATTCAGAATCTTAATAGGAAGAAAAATAGGAGTCTATTTTGAGATATATTCATAGCAGAAAAAGCGCTTAGTTTTTGCTACTGGCAATGTCTATGAAGCTGAATCGGGTAATATTTTTTACAAGAAATCTTTTTTAATAGAAAAATCAGATAAAAATGGTATTATGTTTCGATTTTATTTGGCAGTAATATGATTGATAAATATTTTGATTTGATAAAAGCTTATTAAAAGAAATTCAAGATATTTCACCTATATAAATAATAACTTTTATTGATTATATACTAGTTGTTTGATTAACCAATAGGGTATTGATATAAATATATTTAATGGATATTATTTGTATTGACAATATGTTGAAAACTTATGAGTAATTATTAGTAGACATATTATTTAATTGCAAAATTCGTTGACTAGATTAACATCTCTCAGTAAGCATTTCATAATAAAAATATACTATGCAAACCACGTTCTGAAGCTCCTATGTATTGGAATCTCTAATTTCTGAAAGTGAATTTTCTAGGAGAAATTTTAGTTATTGATATCATCATTCACTTGGAGCAAATTTTGGTAATATTATCTTCAATGTATGAAAAAGTATCATAATATTGTATGTTTCAAAAAGCATAACTGTTTTAATCATGTATAAGATTTATTACTAATTCATGATATTCTTAATAGTTTAATTAGCTAATATTTCAAATAGATTACAAAAATTCTCAATTTAATTGGGCAACTAGCAGATCTCTAAATAAATATATTTGCTCTCAAATTAATTTTGATAGAATCTATCCAATGACAGATACATATATTTAGATTTAAAATGAATATTTATTGGAGTCAATTAAATGAAATAGAAAAGACTTGGAGAGTGTGTGTGATATAAAATGAATTTAGAGTTTTTAGCATTGTTATCAGTAATTGAGATCGAGTTCCAAGTATGCTTAATATTATTTACTTATGAATTGATATTTATTTAATATTATTGCTGATACTATGTACTCACTCAGAAAAGAGTTTCTGGATAATAAAGACTTAATTAATAATTGACTGGTGAAAATGACTATTAAATTTTTTTAAACTTCTCCGAGTATTTGGGTTTTAATAAGGCCACAAAAGTGCAAATTACATCCAAGCCAATTTTATTATCAGAAAAGTGACAAAAGTTGATATGTGATTTGATAAAGATTTATAAATAAATTTTTAATCAAATTTCTTTTATTAGCTGTAGAATTAAGCAGGTGTTGTAGAAGAATAAAAAGTTAATAATTCATGAAGTTGTTATTAAAGATTTTGTAACCTTGCCTAACAAATTCAGAAGAAAAATATGATTTTATTTGATTATAAATATTCTGTACGTAATTGCTAATTCATTGCAATCTTAGTATAATATTTAAAAAAAGAATTGGAAAGAGCTTAAAATTATATATATATATAAGTGAACAATCAAAGAAAGGATTTGAAATTATCTTTTGTAAGCAAACAATCAGAGAAAGGAGTTTTTAATGGTTATGTAAATCAGGAACTATTTTCAATATTGTTTAAAATATCAATGATAGTATGAATGTTATGCATGTCTTGAAATATGAAAAACACATTATCCATAAAAATAAAAAAAACTTGAACTGTATTGCTTAAATGGAAATAAATCCACTTGAACAGCTTATAACATCTTGATGATTCAATATACAGTTAAAAAATTATGAACACAAGTGGAGACCTTTAAGAAATGCTCTTTTTAAAAGTACAGTCTTATATAGTCCTTAAAAATACTAATATTTTCACCTAAAACTAGAAACCCATGCTTTACAATTGTCAAAGCCAAACAGACAGTGCAAAGATTGTTGGACTCTATTAAATCAAATGTATATTTAAAGTAAATTTGTATTAAAATGTAATAAACAATCTTGTATGAAAACAACTGCTTGAATTAAAAAATAAGTGATTGCTTTCTTTATCTAACAGCACAAGTGGAAGTTTTACAAGCCCTAGTTCAATTAATCTTTTTGAATATGTGAAGAGCTTGTACTTAATGTCCTCAAGCATAATAGATCTTTAATTACTGGGCCTGAAATTTTGACTTAACAGATTATTCTTCAACCAAAAGATAATGTTGGTGCTAAGAAAATGTCAATTTATTTTTTCAGCAACAATAGAATCAATGCTAGCACTGTGTTATCCTTCTATCTTTTCATCAGTATTTTTTTTCTTAAATATACTAGACTATTTATAATTTTGTTTTATTTATATATTTATATTTTTCATCTTATTTGGAATGATCTTTTACTAACATATTGCAGTTGGGAGACATTAACCAATAAGGTGAAAAAATAAACTTTATAATTTTTGAACATGATGTGTTTTTTTTTTAGATTTGAGCTTTTAAAAAGATAATTAAATAAATTTATTAACTCTATATTTTTATCATTTTTAGGGGGATACTGTATTTGTAAAACATTTTAATGTAGTCAAGCTGGAACTTACAAAAAGTTTTTTAATGGAAATCAAAGAGGTATAATATTTATAGTTTTAATATTAATCTTTTCTGTCTTTTCTATATAACCTTTTTTTCATTTAATCTCACTGTTTTCATTTATTTATATTATTATAGAACCCAGATGCCATGAGATTTTTATACCATTAATCATTTCAGAGAAGAAAAATCTTTGGGGTTCTTTTGCGCTATTGCATCAATACAAATAAAAGACTAAATGTCTAAAAACGTTTATCCACTTGTTGATCATAAAAATAAGGAAGTAAAAGAATTGATTCGAATAATCTGTTGGAATAGAATTTTGCACAAAGTTATTATAAACACTTTAAGAGAAAAATTCATTTAAAAAAAATTTGGATGAGTCTATGTTCAAATTAATGAGATCTTATAACTAGGACTCCGAATGCAAAAGATTTAACGAGCATGCTTCATGATTAAAATGAAATTTAATTTAAAATATAAGTTCAATCCCAATTGTATGAGATTTGATCATTGTTCTTTAAAGGCAATTGTTGCTTATGCAAGTTTCAACATTTGCTAAATCATAAATTTTTAATTTATATTTTCAAGTTGAACATATTACATAAAATATTTTAAGAATATGTTGTGCATTAAAGAAACACACACACAAAAGAATCCTGATTGTTTCTATGACAATGATTGTATTATTAGTGACTTGGTTAAAAAAAACATATAGTATTTTCTGTTTGAAAGAAAAATAAACGTGAAGCTTTAGAAGCAAAATAAAATTTTAAAAAAAAATTCAGTCACTGTCAAGAATAATTTAAGAGTGACTGGTGGATTAAAACTGAAGAAGATAAAATCATTTGCTGATCATAGAACTCTTTTAGATCTTTTTCTTTTTGATGCATTAAAAGAAATATATGAATCTGAAAACTTACTTCATAATCGTTTAAAGTAATAGATAAAACTCTTTTATGTGATAATGATATTATTTTGCCCAAATTAGAGAGCATATTTTGATTAGAACAATAATATTAAAACTCAATGCTTACTTTTAATAATATATAAATTTTAACAAACTATTTTAAAATTTAGCTAGATATCCATCTTTCTAAAATTAAAATGGCTTTGAGGGTTTTGAACTTGAAAGAACAGCAGATACTGATGGTAATATGAGAGTGTTAAAATCTGATAGTGACAAATTAACTTCAAAATTGTTGAACATTTTTAGAAACATACTTCGATTTTAAGAATGCTTCCAATATTAAAATTTATAAAAATAATTATCTTGAAATATTATTCTCATATCTTTTAGAATAAGAATTTTAAAAGATTTTTTTGATTAGGTTAATGCTTATTATAGATGAAAGATTAGCAGATACTCATGTTGACATTATCTAAGAGTATTATATACATGGGTTTTATTGCTATAAATGTATTAAAAAATGTTTTAGTAATGTTTTATTTTTATTGATTTGCTCAAAATTTTTGCCTTAATAAATTAAAAAGATTTGTTGCAGTAATTAAAAATATCTATTTGTCAACAAAATTTTATTCATATCTCACAGCTGCTACATGGTCTTATGAAACATAACAAAGAGAAAAAAATCTAAGGTATTTAAATTAAAAGATGTATATTAGCTTCAACTTTGTATTTCATTTTTAAGACCCTGGTCTCTATAATAATTTATAGATGATTTCATCAATATGGCATTAAGTAATATAGTTTGATAGTAAGATTTAATCAAGAGTTGTTAGCCGAGAGATCAGCACAGCTGCCTTGTAAGCAAGCAGTTGGTTGCAGATGGTTATTGCATGTTCATCTCCTGGCTGATCCTATGACATATGGAAGAAAAAAAGATTCTTAATTTAAATGAAAAATTATTTTTTATCACCTTAAATTACATTTAGATCATTGAAATATTTTTGGTAAGTCAAAATCATTAGCAGTAATGGTAATCAGGTGCAAACAAATATGGTCATTCCAATTCCACAAAGAAAAAAATAAAAAGATGTAATACTACACTAAAGATTAATTGAGTAATGACTATACAAACCAATCTGTGTTCTGTCCATTTTTCTACTTATTTGATATTTTGAGGTGCTATTTTTTAATATCTTCAGCAGAAAATATTTCTTTCTGAAATACTAACATTATGTCTAATTGTAGATTTTCCATGTATTTTTTTCTCTTCTATATTTTCCAAATAAAAATAATCAATATTACACTTCATTATAATATCTTTGAGATAATCTTTATAATGTGGATGGAATTCTTCCTCTCCCACAAAATGCTCAAGTTCACCATAAAATACCTTTTTTAAGAAGTTTTTGAATTGTTCATTTATTTTATATGTTCAATCTAATGAAGATATGCTTTTAAATTAATGAAGTCTATAGCATCACATCTAGAAAGTTATTGATTTTATAATAATGCCTTTATGGAGAATTTTTAAATGAATGTTTCTAATATTCTTATATTGTGTTGATAAAATGTCCAAATCTCATTTCCATACAATAAATTAGACAAAGTAATAGCTTCATATACAGCTAATTTAGTTGCAGTAATTATTTCTTTGTTGTGATTAAATATGCTACCTTTAAATTTGTTAAAAACAACAGCAACACATTGGAATCTGAGTCTGATTTCTAAATACAATTTTCTACTTATAAAGCTATTAAGATATTTAAGTTAGTTTTATCCTCAAATTGATAGCTATCCAAACTAAATGTTGCTGGGAATTTTTATTCTATCACTGGCTGATAATAAGAACTTGACTTTATTTTTAATATAAATTATTAAAACAAAATTCTTTAAATGTTGCATAAGTACATTCTGAAGATTGATTTTTGAACTAGTAAAAAATAGTACAATCATCAGTGTATTGTTAAATTAAGAAACCATAAAGAGGTTCTTGTTTTTAATTTTAATTGATTTGGATTTAAAAATTCCACCATTAAACCTATATTGCATTTTGATTCCTGTTTGATTAAACTGCCTATTAAAAAATTCCAAAGATTGTCTTAAAAACTGAAAACAACTGTTAGAGTCAAGTACACATCATTATTTAATACCAATTTCCATTTTAAATGACTCAGATTTTCTACTTGAAGTCATAGCATTTCTTTTCATTCCATCATATTAAAACTGTATAATATAAATAAACTTTATTGGACATTCAATTAATTTCAAACAATACAATAGACCTGTTTGTTTAATTGAGTCAAATAATTTGACCAAATCAATAAAAGGAGGACATAAATTACTCTTTTGTTCCTGATACTTTTCTTGAATTTGCCTGGAAACAAAATTCCATGATTATAGTGCTTCTTGGTTCTCTAAAACTACTATAAAACTACACAGAATCTCTGATAACTATTCACCTGTGACTGAAAATAAGCTTTTTAACAAAATATTTTGAAGTGCCTTTGCTATAGTAGACAATGATATTGTATAAAGTATAATAGTTTTACTGCAACCATTAAAATTTTGACTTTAATAATTAATGTTCAAACCTTTCACATGTGTTATCTAACACTTCTGAAAGAAAACCTTTAGCAGCTTTTTGTTGTTTGATTATCTGTTTGTTGGATAATAATGATTATTTTAAATAGTATGAAGTAATATTTGGATATTGAGATATAGTACAAACTCCAATGTAGAGCTTCAATGTTAACCAGTTAAAACTACAGAATATTTTTTTTATTATAGGGATATAAATTACTTCAGATAAATCAGTAATATACAGAGATATTATTATGCCAAATTTATTGTACTGAAATAAGACATAGATATAAAGATATTGAAAGAATATAAAATGATTATAAGATCATTATTGTATATTTATACTGATTAAATATGACCACAGTAAGGTAAACATCTTCATTGAACTGGGAATGTGAAGAGTAACAACATTCATAGAAATAATAATTTATAGTGAACTTTAGCATGATTTTTATGGAAGAAACAATATTTGTTTATATTATAAAAGTTATTTCAAAGCCACTCTAAATAAATATACTATCAATATTAACATTCAAAAGATGTTGGAAATAGAATATAATAGAGAGCTACAAATTAAGCTAGTCTTTTAGAAAAAGTTTGCTGCAAAGGATGGTAAAGCTGAATCACTAAAAGCCAAATAAACAATCTAAAAATCTTTTGTTATATTATCTATTTATTATATCTTACATTAAGTTAAATAATTTTTTACTTTGGGAAAATATATATATTCTAGCATGTTTGCGTGTGTGGCACAATTGTTCTCAAAGCTTTGAGGACAATTGTGCCACACACGCAAATGTGCTAGAATATATCTTACATTGAAATATGTCTATTTGAACCTAGATTAAAGTTGCCATCCAAATTAACCATTAAGAATAAAAGCATGATTCATATCAAATATATATGCGAAACATAAACAAACCCTAAAAGAAATTCAGATAAGGTTGATTTAGCTATCTCACTTGTTGAAGTTTTATTTTCTTGCTTAGAATTAACTTTTTTTATTTTATGCTATGTTTCATGTATTATTTCTATCTCATTTCTTAACATTGCTCTACTTTTCATTAAATAATTTAGCTTTTTAGAAAAGTCATGAAACATCTGCATATATGCATTCTATATCAACAAATGACGTTTACCATAATATGTTCTTTCAAAATGACAATTTTGTAGCTTTTCATTTATAAAGTATTTTTAATGGCATAGAATGTAACATTAAAAATATTTTATAAATGAAAAACTACAAAATTGTCATCTTATATTTGAGGAACTTTGAATAATTTATATTTACTATATATATATATTATTGGTTAGGGTTCAAATCCGAATTACTGAGATTTCCACTGCAAATTAGTTGATGTTATACAATATATATATATAAGTAAATCATAAGAAAACAATAAACAAAATGAAACAACTAGGGAGTTTGCGGGTTCGCTTCCCGGCCGATACTTTGACACATGAAAAAAAAAAAATTAAACAATTATTTTTATTTAAATTTTAACTTTGTCACTGCTATAAATATATACATAATAATGTATGTCTAATTTAAATAATCAATAAATATTATTGTGCTCTAGATTACTGCTTCATGCAGCGTTCAAAATGTCCCTGAATCTGGGAATAACATATTTTGTTTTATAAAAGTGAACTAATTTTATTAAAGAATTATCTCACGAAAATATTTTAAAAAATTAAACTATGGTTTTCCCTTGACACTTTTAAACCAATAAAATTTCTTCAATTTGTTATTATCTCTCAATCTTTTTTAAGATTTCTTATAAATTTGCTTTTTTTTTTCCATATGTCATAGCATCGGCCGGGAAATGAACCTCTCGGCTAACAACGCTTGACAAAATTTGCTTTGTGTTTTAATTCCTAAAAGAAGAAAAAATTATATTAGTAAAACTTATGCTAAAATCGGCTTATGACTTAAATTAATGAGACTAGAAAATGAAATTAATCTTCTTAATATTGAATTGAACTTCATTTTCAAGAACCATTAAAAATTTTAGAATATGCTAAAATGCTATGAACTCATATGATACGTTGAAAATATTTATTTTTAATAATAAAAAGTACAACTCACTAAAAGTTCTGTTATGAAATAAACTGACTTTGAAGGGCCATAAAAATACTTATCAAAATTTTTTCTAAATATGAACTTTTCATCCTGATCTGTGCTACCAATTTTAATGACCGTTATTTTACATCTAATAGTTATTAGTTTTATGTTTACAATGATACGTAAAATATTAACTTTGTTGGTTTCTTTCAATATACTATATAAACTTGTTTTAAAATTCTTTTATTGTATATAGCTTTATTGCTTTTAATCATTATAGAAGTAAAACATTTTGCTTTTAAAAAATCATTTCTGAGAAAGTTTTTTTAAAAAAGTGTTTTATTCTGTTTATTAAAATAAATAAGTAGCTTCAATCACAATTGATGGAGATATCATAGGAAGTAATTTAGAGGGAATTAATAAGTTTATAGTGGAACAAAGTAGCTTGAAAATATAAAACGCTTTTAGTGTTATGTTAAAAATCAAAAATGTCAAGTTAAAAATAGCTTTTGAAAATAAAAATGAGTAAATAGGGTTTGATTTTTCCTTTGTTTGTGTTTGCTTCCTGCAAGTAACTTAATTAAAGCATATTTAAATTAACATAAACATACATTTATATATATATAAGATCATATATAAACTCAAAAACAAGTATGTATGATAAAACACAGAGGCAAAACTATAAAGAATGGTGATCATGTGACATATGATATTTGATATATGAGGAAAGTAATCACCATTAATAATCTGTTATAATGAAACTGCTGTGCACCAATGGAGATCACTATTTTAAAACAGCACTTGCACTTTCAAATTTTTATGGCTATTTTTTTTTTCTAAAGATCATCAGTAATTTTTTATTGCCTTATCCCCCCCTCCCCCAAAAAAAACCTCTTGCATTCTAACTTTCTTTATCTTTAAGTGTATTTGTGATCTAATTTATCTTCCATTTACTAAATGTTTCAAAAAAAATTTTTTTATTATTCATTTTTTTAACCTTTTACATTGATCACCTGTGTTCTACTAAGTTAACTCATTCTTCTCCAAATTCTCATATTAGGTTCTCTCAATCTTTTCACATATCGTTTCTTAATTAACCAGACTTCTAGCTTGTATGAAATTATACTCTAAATAAAACATTTAAAAGCCTTTTTTTAGATCTAATTTTAGTGCTTTATAGAATAATCTTAAGCTTGTTTAGTCGTTGCAGTACTAAATATGTTGCTCTTTTCATTGTCAGATAATAATTTCATAAATATAACTACTATATTTGATCTTTTATAACTTTATATTCATTGTTTAGTTTTAGCTATAATTATTCTAATCTTAAACTTTTTACAAATTCACAATCCCATATTAATATTTCTTAAATTCATTATTGCTATTTGTAAGCATTGTTATTTCATTAACATGTAGTAATCATTTCCATCTACCATTCTTATAGCAAAATAACACATATTTATTCTGAACAAAGCAGGAAATGGATATGATTTGTTCCTATATTTATGTCTTTTTTATATAATATTTTTATGCCATTATATCTATGTCCTCTAAATGAAAATTAGATAATCTGACAAATGTTTTTTTTTTATTTCTAAATAAATATTGTAATCTTCATTTTTTTTCTTTCAATAAATATATATTGTACCCTCAGCATCAAGTAAAATAAACATAAATATAATAAAATAAATGCTCCGGCTAAAACTTTCAATCTTAATATAATAAAATTAAGTACAAATAATATCTTGTGATAATTTTGACCACTAGACTAGCTTAAATTGATAATAATAAAAATATGATTTAATTTAAATAAATAAATAATAAAATAATAATAATAATGAGACATATGGTGAAAGGTAAAGTAAAGTAGTAGTAGGACTACATTGAGCATATATCCTGACAGATACAATCTCAATGGCATAAGAACACTATCCCCCCTTTTATTTCAAGTAATAGTATAAAACCATAGCATTCTTAAGACTTTTAAGAATATTATAAATAATCAAATATAATATTAATAAATAAATAATAATTCTGTTATTAAAATATAATTATCTCAGATTCTTTAGATAATATTTCTAATTAATTTATAATCTTCTATAGCCAAATATAATAAGGGATTTTATATTATTCCTAACTACACCTAAACAATAATAAGAATAATAAATAATACTCCTATACTTAATTTAACTAACATTTACTATTCAATAATCTGGTCACTAATAATAATAACAATAATAATATAATTCTCTCATTTCAACATCTCTCATTTCTCATGTGGCATATTATAAGTATGGTATAATCTGAACAATGTGTGGCAACAAGAAATATACTCAATTATATGGCAGTATTTTTAATAATAAATCATGACCAAAATAATCTTATGCTATATGATTTTGCTGTATTATTTACTGAATAATGATTAATATTGTTTAAATAAATAATATCATTTAAAATCATAATGTGCAAAATATGTAATATGTTTAGTTTTGAATTCTGTTGTTAGGATTTTTCCTGTAGTGAATAGATCAATAATAGCATGGACAACAAGTTTATAACAACAACTTTAACAAATTTATTCTATACTACAAAAAATTATATACAAAATATTTACAATTTTTTTTATAAAAAAATAACTGATAAATATTATATCAAAAATTAAAAAAAAATACAGAATTCAAATAAAAGAAAGATTGAATTTATAGATTTTCAATCTCAAAAATTATTAATGTGTGAGCCTTTACTCCAGTTTAAAATTTTTTATTTAGAAATACATATCATGTACTTAGTTATTCAAAACATTCTATTATTTATCCTACAATATTATATTAAATTTATTTCTTGATTAATGAATAATCAAGATTACTTTATATAACAAAAAAATGTCTAGCATAAATTTTATAAACCAAAACATATCATTGGGTTTATTCTAGGTTAATGAAAAGTAAATTAATGAAATATGTTTATTCACGTACTAAATAATAATAATTTTTGCCTGGAACCATTCCATTTTATGATGTGTGTTTTATATTTAAAATATAAAAATTTAAATAAAGTGTAAACATTCATCATACACTAATATACTTCATTTAATGTTTCATTGTAAAAATATGCATTGCTTTACAAAAATGTTGTCGATTTTTTGAAAATTGAAAGTATCAAAGCATTTGAAAAATATAAATTAGAAATAGTTATGATTTTTTTATCATCAAAAATATTTCAAAAATATTTAGGAAAAATTATTATTCCTTTGTTATATTCACCATCAACATTATGCATTTAACATCATTTCTATTTCTTCACAATACCAAAACTTATCTTGCCTTTTTTTTAACCAAATCATCTTACTAAAATTATCCATTATTCATTTTTAAAAAATACTATACTACATGATATTTTGCTAATAAAATTCAGATAGTGATACAATGCATAGGACATGAAGGGATAACTGGAGTAAAGACTCCATAGTGCAAAATAATTCTATAATTCACATGGAAATCACTGTGAAGAAACAATAGGTATGACTTCATCTAAGACCTTTAAAAATAATGTCTAGGCTTTCTTTTGAGCACTTACAGACTAATTAAATATAAAGATCAAAAAATACTGTCCATGAAAATAAATATAAAGTACATTAACTGTATTTGCATAATAACTTCTTAGATATAATATAGGCCAATTATCCTATCTTCTTAACACATTCTACTATATAAGCTTTCAGAGTTTTATTATTCTATTTTCCTGTCACTACCATTTGCCATTTCAAAATAGATTTAGACATTCAACATCATAAAATAACTAAGCAAATTTCCCAAGCATGACTTACCAAAGAAGAATGACCCAAAGATAGAATATCTATGAAAAGACATTATTTGCCAAATTCATGGACATTAATCAAGATAATTTGAAGAAAATTTTGATTTATTATGTATTATATATATATATACATTTGTAGAATTCTATTTTTATTTCACTTCTGTACTTGAGAACCTAAATATCTACAACCTGGAAGAGTTCACTGTAATTGAAACCAAGAAAGCATGGGGGGGGGAGGTTGTTAAGTTAGACAAAAAAAAATTGTTAAATAAAGTTTAGTCAGCTCTTCCTCCATAGTGACTTAATATTGATCATCATCATCACTGTGATGTAGAATAAGGTAAGACTTTATTTGATATTATTCCTTATTAAGAACATACACTTGATACAGGACAGAGTTTGCATTGCTTGTTTTTTTGTTAACTAATAACCATTTATATTTGTTTATTTTGAGTGAATGACTAATCTTCCAGCATAAATTCCCTTTTCTATCAACCATAGGAAATTTGTACATAGGGAGGTCCCAGAGAAGATGGAACTTCTAAAGCTATTGTACATACATTGATATAATATTGTAAATTAGTCAGCTTTGCAATCATTGTAATAATGAATTAATGATTTTTTTTGTTAATTTTATCTGCTTTGTAAATATTTTGTGCCTCATCATGTATAACTGCCATGGGTAAGGGTTGGAATAGTAAACACATTTAATGATTAATATGATAGAAATACATACTTCACACACACACATATATATATATATAATCATGTTAAGAGAATTTTGAATTTTTATTTTATTGGTCAATAAATGTTAACTTGATTTTCATTAAAATAGTATGGATAGCTGAAAAGTTGGAAGGTGGAGTAGATTGAAGCCAATCCATTAAAGTATAAAGATTTGCTATCTTAATATGTGTGGAAGATGATGACCTGGATCAACTGATGAGTGCTGGTTCAGCACCAAATATGTATATTGGAAATCATTTATCTTTTTTCACGTGTTTGGTCATGTGTATTAGTTATATGAGATAGCATGGGTGTATAAAGAGAGATTAAAAGTCTGTGTTCAAATCCCCTATATTACATCTAGACTTCAGTTGTTTAAAATATACTTGTATTTAAAATATTAATAATTAATATAAAAAAAACTTTGGAACATATTTTGCTAATTATTTAATATTTTGTGGACATATTGTAAAGCTTAATTTCAAGTTATAAAGTAAATATGAGCTTTTAAATTAAATAAAATTGATTAAACAGTTATACAAATTTGCATGAGTAGATAGGTAAATATATATTTATCGATTTATATTAAATACATGTCTTTGGAAGTATATTAATGTAATCAGCTTCATACATGCTATAAATATTTATATGATAATGAGAATATAGCCTTGTTTAAAAAAAGAATAAAATTAAATATAGAGAAAGTGTTAAATGATAATAGTAATAATAACAAAAAAAATCTTAATAATTAATATATTGCTAATGTGATATAGTATAAGAATGAGATCTTGTTGATAACCTTTAGATTAATCTTAACATTAAAGGATAAATAGCATAAGCTGTGGTATTGCATTACTTTTCATATAGATATCCATTTGCATAATTGTTTATAGCCAGTCCTAATACTATGATTTAAGAAGAGAAAAAAATCATATATGTAGTGATATTATCCATTTCTTTAAACAATAATGTGTATCAAGCATATTAATGTAGCCTTGCATACATGCTGATATCTTAGAATGAAGGAGGTTTATATTTATTTCCTCATTTTATTTATAGAATGGCTAGTTTTAAATGTAAATAACATTGAATATGCATATTTATATACAAATGAGAAAAATACTTATGATATTTTTTGATTTATTATTGTATGCTCCTTATGATGTTAGCTATTGATGGTAACTTCAGGGTATTCAATTTTTTAATTCATACTAGAGTATGAACAAAATAAAAACAGATTAAACATAAATATAAGAACAGAGCAGGCTGTCTATGATGAGCATGAGTATATGGATAGAGGATGAATAGGAGAGGTTACAGTGCACTAAAGATATCACAGTACATTAACTCTAAATCCCTAACATTCGAACATTACCTACAGCATGCGGATTAAGCTAACCTTTAACATATGGAAGACAACAACATGAAGAGGCACATATTCAATTTGCAATTATATAAGATGTTTAATAATCACAAAGATATCTGCCTTGGAAATGATCATAAAATTAGCAAAATGAAATGAATAACAAATGCATAAAGATGTAGGAGGTTGGAATGGTAATGAAGAGCAAATAATTATTGATTAATGTAAATAAATAATGAACAGACCTAAGAATGAAAAGAGGAAAAAGGGACTGTGTTAAGGTAATGAATAATTAATTTTGTAATGAAATAGGGATTAATGAAGGATGAAGAAGTTATGCTAGAACTAAAATGAAGTGATGATGAAACTAAAATAAAATAAAGATATGGATGAATTATTGTAACAATTTTAGTGATGATAAATGGAATCCTGAAATATTATTCTGATACTACTAAGACAAAAGCAAAGGGTTCTAAGTTTGAATATTTAAAGAAAAAGGTTTCAATATTTTGGAATTTTAATTAATCAATAAAACAATAAGAATAATGATAAGAGACTATGATAATGTATACCAAATAACTTAAGAAATGAAGCCTAACAAACAAAAGCAAAGTTTAAAATTATTAATCAATAATTTCTCAGGATTCATACAATTTTAAATTTCAATCATTTTATAATGTATATCTGGATCAGCGAAATGGATTTTATTGCTATCCAAATATAGAAGATTAAGATAGTTTTAATGCACAAATCAGCGCATAACAGCAGAACTTCTTCAAATTAAATCACAATTTATTATAAAATTAATGTAAATTATAATACATAATAATTAGTGTCCGAGCACTTTCAAGATAACTTAGTTCTCATAATCATGGGCAATAAAGAGTAAGCATAACCAGGTTGCTATATGCAAATATATGCAGATACATGTAAATTAATTGAACTATATGTGTAAATCCAATTAATCCATTTCTTAGAAGTTTTATAACACGCATCTTTCCTATTTATAGCTAAGTTCTCTTGAAAACGCTCGGGCACCAATTATTATGTATTATAATTTACATTAATTTTATAATAAATTGTTATTTAATTTGAAGAAGCTCTGCTGTTATGCGCTGTTTTGTGCATTAAAATTATATATATATAGTAGGTAGCTGAGTGGTAAATAATTTCTATTTACAAGATTAAGATAAACATTATTTTTATAACTTTGGTAGATTATTACAATAGAATGACATGTTAAGATTGGGACGGTGAGGGTGTATTAATAATAAATGAATACCTTGAACAAGATATAGATTTTATTTATAAACATTTGAGTAAGAGATTTTTTATAAAATTATATCATGGGGTGTATTATTAATAATATAGTTAAATATTAAGATAAGTTATATTACAAAGTGGAATTACTAAAGGTTATCTACCTTTTTTTATTATTAATAATAAACAATCTCTGAACTTTATTTTAACTCAACAAATCCATAATCATGTTAACTCTTAGATAATTTTAAAATATTTTAATCGCAATTATAACAATAATAATGGTACAATAATAACATCATCTATGGATAATTTCGATTTGACCTCTTGATCAGTATGACTAAGTTTAGTGAATAATTGTATCTTACAATTCATTAAGATATTATTATTTAAAATCAAATATTTAGTTTTTAAGATATTTTAAAATAATATCAGCAATATTTGAATCAATCAATAGCATAATTTTATATGCTCTAAATATAAGAATTTAGTAAAACTTATTAATCATATACTGGACATATAATAAAATTAATCATATTGAATAATGGTGATTGCAGCGGCTATAGCTATAACAATAATAATATGGATAGTGTTTAGCAATAAGGTTTCTGACAATTTAATAAATTTCAAAAACAAATTTTATTTACTATATTTATACATTAAAAAAATCTTATATATATATATATTCTTTATCAAACTTATCAAAAAGAAAATTATAAAATATATATACTTTATTAATGTGACTGATACTAGCACAACTTATTCTTTAATTTACATTTTCTAGTTTATTATACATTTAATAAATTTTATTTACCACATATAGGTTTATTAAATTTTTTTATCCAAAATTAAAATATAGGTAAGGTAATCACAAGATTACTATTAAATTAAATGGTATGCAGGCAATACTTAATAATATTAGGCTATTTATGATAACGAATACTCCTTAAGGCATTAATAATTATGCTCATTTTACTATATTAAGAAGATTATGTAACTTTGTAATCTTATTTATTCAAGATAATGGATTGGTAATAGTATTCTAATCTATTTAAAAATCAGCATCATTGTACCTCTATATTTGATTTCATAATATCATATTATAAAAATTTTCTATAATACTATTGAAAATTTGGTTTACTAATACTTAACTATGAATAGCAAATAACAAATGCAGCATGTATATTGAGATCACTTTAAGTTGATAGTACTATAAGCTAATATTTAACAGAGACATTACTATTTGGTATCATCATTTGTGTGTTGCTAACACGGTTCACATATCTAATTCATATCTTCTCAAGGATGGTTTTATTGTCCCTAAATATTAAACCATCAAGAATTAATGAGGTGAAATTTAATGCCATATACAATATATCCATGAGCATAACAATACTGAGCCAAAGCAAATAAGTAAATAAATAACCTAGACCATGGCCATTTCATCACTATGGATGGTCTGCTATCACAGTACCAATATCTGAAACAACTATGAGGATCTGAAGAAAAGGGAGTGGTTATCCCTTAATTAAAAAAATACACAAAATCCTTTATAAAAATATAGGCCTTGATTATCTTAAAGGTCCATGGGCATCATATGTGATTTACTGATATTTCACACTTTCACACAGGGTAAGGAAAGAATTACATCTCATGTGAGATGGCATGGACATAAAAACAAATAACTAAAATAACAACACATAACATCATAATTATCTGAAATGGTAACAATCAAATCTCACAATAAATATCATCTACCTTATAAGTGTAAACACTAAACAAATGGAATGTAATTATCAATTAATACATGGGAATTAAAATAGCAACTATCAACTCAAAAGCAATTTTTGATGGGTAACAATTATTAGCAGTAATAAGTTGCATAATACAATATTAAATATGTCTTGATTTAACCAACATTGAATTTTGCCTTCTCTGATTGTTTAGTAATTGCAGATTTACCAAAAAGACATCAAAAAATAATAATAATAATAATAATAAAATAATATCAAATAATAATAATAATAATAATAATAATAATAATAATAATAATAATAATAATAATAACATAATAAAGTTTAACAATTTGTCTTAAAAGATTTTCCTTTCCTTGTACTCACTTTTTAATATAAACCTATACTTAAATCTAAACATTACTGTGAATCTCTTTTGTTTCATGAGAAGCCAGCTGCTGAACCTATATTAAATATACACAGAATTATAATAACATGCACATTATAATAATAATAAATTATTAGATCAGATTTTTTCACATTTCTTCTGTAAAGAAAGAAAAAACTTGGATGTAATGATTTAAAACTGAAGGATTCTTTGAAAGCTTTGTAATGTTCTTTGCTATTTAATAATCTCATAATTATTTTTCATTTCTCATTACATTTCTCTTTTATAACTATTGTGATTAACTACTTTTCCTTTTTGAATGCACCAATTAAATTATAGAAAGATATCAGCTTCCACTTTTAACTTATATAATTAGCATGGAAAATTATCCTCTGTAATATTATCACTATAACTTCTATTATTTATCCCAGATATTTGTCAATTATGCATTTCATTATATTTTATTAAAATCATACATTCTGGATACTTCAAATAAACATTTTTTAATCAAAATATTATTATAGGGAATTACCAAATCACTAAATAAATTACGATCTCTTCTTTTAATATTTTAAAATGGAAGAAAATACAACACTGAAGATGAACATTGATTTCAATTATTATTGCTGTATATAATTTTAAGGCATAATTTAGTGATTCAGTAAATATTCTATTGTACTTTTAAAATTCACAATACTATTAATATGACAAATTATTCATTTGGAATTAAGTTGAACTGTGAAGTAATATTGACAAAATACTATTATTTTATTTAATAAATGTAACAATTCTGCCAAAACCAAGCAAAGTTTTATAAAGTCATATCCAGATTTTCTGTAAGTTTGAGGTAATGTATGTAATATCAAAAATTTCAATAAAATACTTCTAAAAACTTTAACATTAGTAGTATATTTGTCATAATCAATGAAACTTATACTAGCATGAATTATTATAATTGCTAATTGTACATAATAAAATAACTTTAATTATTCTCAGCATATTCTGTAAATTCTACAATGTTAAGTAGAAATTAATGGTATATGCATCTAGTTTAAAATAGCATTTTAACTTATTAAAAGCATTTTGAGTGTAATAAAAGTCATATATAACTTTTAATATAGTTTGCTTTTAATTTTACCTTGTGAAGGAAAGTTCCAAACCCATTTTCTATTACCATTTTAAATTCATAACAACAGCATTTATTATGTATTTTTTGGCTATTATAAATGAAATAATTGTAAAACAATTTATGAAAATTTATATGTACAAATTCCTTGTGCTTATATTCAAATTATTCTTGGAAGCTATTTTCTTGTTTCAGCTTTTGGTCTCATAAATTTCCATTTTCAAATTATTGGTTGATAGTCAGAAGGTATTCTCTTGTCAATGTAGGGTTCTTAAAATCTAATCCATGGTTTATGAATTAATAATAACAAATAATTTGTACTTTTAAATACAGAAAATAATAAATTTCAAACAATTTCTCTACTTTAATCAATAGAGAAATGTCCTTGCTAGTCGGAAATGATCTCCATATTCTTTTAAAATTTATATCCTCCCTTGAAGTTTTTACTAGCCAATTTATAAACTTTTAGCCAAGAGGCTGACTGTAAATTAATTCAATTAGATTATTGATTGTCATTAGAGATATTTGCTAAAATTAGCAAATCTCCATCCTAAATTTTGATTATAATTAATTGAATTTTGTACTAATATTTTAGAACACAGTAAAAAAAAAAATTTAATGATTAATTATTGTTTAGTTTAAAATAACTCTCATCTTAAGTTTGTTTATAAACTATTATTTAACAGTAAAAATATTGAAGTAATTGCATGGTTTTATTTAAAATAATATTAGATTATTAAATCATAATACTGAAACATATTTATTTGTCAGATCATATTTGAGCATGCCACATACAACCTGGCAGAAAGCTGACATATATGTTGGGCAATCTGACTATCTACTGCTCTAAAAGATTTGTCTACTAAGTTTATTTATTTTCATCCATTAAATTAGTAACCATTAGACCACATTGTTGATTCAAATAACAGATTTAAATAATTAAGATTATAATTGATTAAAATTTAAAATTTTTATTTAATTTGAATGATAAAATATGGCTTTATGAACATCAAGCCTAACCATAAGGTTACAATATTAACAAGCTGATCATGATAAATATAATTAAATAGTATTTTGATATTGAATATTCAATGATAAAAGAATAATATGATAAAATTAAAATATAGTTTTGGTATCTTAAAAATTATTTCTGAAAGCACCCTTGAAGAAATTTAAAATATATATGTTATCTTCAAACTTGCTGGATTTTTTTTTAGAAATTTATGAATACAAAACAATTGAGCATTAGTGCTTAATGATGCTTCTAATGTTTCAATTTATGACACTAAAGGAAATACAAAAAACGGTACTGTGGTTTTAGAGCTGCGACATGAAGAATTATAATTGTTTAATCATTAAATTAATTAGGTTATTAAAATCAAAAACATATTTTAAAATCTACATTTAAAAAAAAAAAACAATTTAACAAAAAAAAAAAAAAATACGAAAAGCATTAATGTGAAAAATAGTTAAAATGCGTATTTGTGATGTACTTGAT
>JAQFVV010014060.1:0-53457 GCA_028023455.1 Epiperipatus broadwayi
TTTTAATTCAATGAAAATAATTTCTAAGACTATTTTAAACAAATAAAAATTATTATTATTTTCAATCGCATTTTACAAAATTTAATATGTGTTGTCAATTTCTAAAAAGTTAAACATATTTTGATACAAATCAGTGGATGGAAAGAAGCAATTCAAATACATTAAAATAACACAGACAATAAGTAAAGCAAACTATTACTTATTCTCTCTAATAAATTATCTTGAATGCAAGAAAATAATCTGTTCAAAAACGCAAACCAAGCCAATCAAATCAGCAAAAGGAAGATAGAAAAATTTTTATACCAGTTATATTGATCTTTATATTTTATACTAAATATAAGGTTACAATATATATATATTAAAATCAAATAAATTCACAAATAGTTTCTTAATTAAATTTTTTTCTTACTCTTTTCTAAATATAAACATATTGAAAACAGCTTTTATATTTACTTGTGCAAAGTAAGCATCTTAGTTTAAAAATAAAATTATTTTTTTGTTATATTAAAAGTATAAAACTTTTGTCAGAATAAGAAGAAATCAAATAATAAAAATCCATTTATATGTGAGAGATTTTTTAATATTTCTTTTAAAATAATTTAAAGTATTTCAAAAATATCAAAAGGTATTATTACTCCATGAAATAATATTTGCCATTCTAGACTTTATTTTAAATATTAATATAAAAAATTTTGTCAGTTTTTTTCTTTAAACTTTAAATATATTGATACACACACTATAAAGATTACTCAGCCACAGTACTGGAGCCATGAGATGATTTCAAATGGTCAATTTTCAAGTTTTTGAATAAAGTTAGTGTATAAATAGATATGTTATGCAATTAATTTATATATTTTTTATATATTAATTTTTAATACTTTATATGCAAAACACCTCTTAATAATGAGCTTACAATTTAGTTGATATATAGGGAATTAAAAAAAATAATAAAATCATTCAGTGTGAAAATTAACATGATTTGAAAGAAAAAAGATTGTGAATATTGTAAAGTTTATTTAAATATTTGATTAATTGTTTATATATACATATAAATTGTGTATTACTATCTTTTTTCTAATTAAACTTCAAGATTTTACTATTTAGATTACTAACTTGTGAAGGAAACCACAGAGCTTTGAAATACTTTTTCTAAAAAATTTCTATTCGTTAAATTTTAGATTTATGTTTCAAAACAAAACTTTATTGAACAACAAACAAATTTGCATCAGTAAGATGGAATAATATAGTCAGAATTGACTTGCAAAACAAATGTGTACATAGGTTGGTGAGGTTATAGATCGATTATCTCTCAAAAACCCACCAAATTTTATTCATACCCCAATAACAAGGATGAGTGAATAAGTTCACAAAAATAATACTGTATGCAATTGGGCAGTGGCTCAAAGCAGTCCAACCACCTTACTCAGTAAATTAAGTGTTACAGGTATATTAACTTTGATCAAAGGACAGTCAATCAAGGGATGCTTTATCCATTTGAGGCAAAATCTATGGGGGAGAAAACAACTCTCAACTTGACTGGCAGGTCCCTAAACTCTCCCTCTGACCCCATCCATGCCCTGACCAGCCAGAACTCCACTTACAAAGCAAATATAGTTGATATTTCACTGTACTATCTTGATTTACTATGTTTATTTAAAAACGTTTTATATTTTAAGTATTTTTATTTATTATTAAGATTTTTTCATTTAATATAAACTGTCATAAAAGTTGACTAATGATCACCCCTACTACCAGTGATAATCAAGATTATTGCTTGGTTGCATTACACTGTTATCTAGCTATTTCGATTTAACTTAAGGTAAAAAATCTAATATGTATTATTTTTCAATTTTTTACTGTATTAATGTATTTATTTTATTATATTCTCATATTATAAAATGATAAATGACAATACCTTTACAAGCTTGAATTTCTTTGAAGCAGAATTATTCATGAAGCTATAAGGTAAAGTTATAAAATAACATCTTTTGTGAGCATTTGTTGATAACTATCAGTAATATCTGTTTTGAAATGTAGATTTCATTCATTGCCTATTCTAGAATAAAAAAAAACAATAAAACGTTTATTATTCTTTTAAAGAATTGTTAGATTAAAATTAATCCTTGAGGTAATAATAAAGCTATAACATGCTGAATTTTTACGACTTTACCAAGTCTTTTAAACAACATTTCACAACCTTAGATCATAAATATTTATTGTTAAACAAAATGTGAGTGAGAATGTATGTACTTACTTATTTATATTCTTATGTAGCTATATGTGAGGACGTTTGGTTTTATACACATGAAAATAAGTATAATTGCAAAAAATATATATACATGCTTTAAAGGCAAATAGCTTATAATTAATTATTATAATAAAAAAAAATTGCTCACATAATACTGCCACTCATTAAAAATTTATATAAAAAGCTCAGCCATTTCTCATATTTTTATAATTTACAGTAAGTTTCTCTTTGAGGCCTTAGGGGAACCAAACAGAACAAATTCCCAGATTTCATTTTATTCATATATGTTATGTAGCAGTTGCTACTATGTAATTATTTATGGAATAAACAAACATGGATGGGTTGCTCACCAATAATCAGCCATTGTATTGAATTTATTAAATTTTTACTTCTTAGTTAATTAAAAAAAACCATAATTTTTTTGTTTGATAGAAGTATCACTTGAGTTTTCTTGATGGCAGGATACATGTATAAGTGTGAATGATCTTTTTTTTTAAAATTGTTACATTTTTATTTACCATTGTCAAACTTCCTTCACTCACAACTTTGACGCCATCCATTTCAGATAAATACAATAATGATTATTACTCATCATTATCGAAACTAGAGATTCTCTTTAGCACAGATATAAACTTTAAACTTTTTTTTAAATATATCTATTTAAAGTTAAGGTGAAATTTTAACACATTTGCAAATAAATTAAGGCTTTATCAAATATATACCAACTAAGTCTGAAAACATTACTATGATAAATCACAAGCTAGATTTTTTTAAAAAAATATTTAAAATATAGTAATAAATTATATAGTAATAAATTATACATTGATACTCAAAAAGAGCAAAAATTTTTATTAACAGCAATTTTGTTTTTACATTAATCCACCCAGGTAATTCAAATGAAATTCTTATACTTAAAAAAAAACAATCATAATAGTGTTTTTAAATTTGGTTGTTCCATGTGGAAATTTATATTATCAGTGTTACATATTTGATAAAGTTGAAATTCATTTACAGGCTAGTTAAAATTTTATCTGAATTAATATTTGAAATTGTAAGCTAGCTTGATTAATGTAAAAACAAAAATCTCTGCTAATAATGTTTCAGCCTTTTTGAATATAAATTAGTGCAAGATCCATAGCAATACTCTTCTCATCTTAAACTATATTTTAATGTTTGTACTGCATGATAGTTATAATAAAAATCATAACTATCACTCAGTACAAAAATTTTAGATAACACTTTCTAACTATGCATATATTTCAAAAACAACTTCCTATCATTAATTAACTTAGTGGCATTAAATAATTGAATTTCCATATCAGAAATTGTAATCCAATTTTACACTTATATATTAAAATTGCTTAAATATATTCATATCTATTTATGCATATATATATATATATATATATATATATATATATATATATATATATATATATATATATATATATATATATATATATATATATATGATCACAGATGGGGCTTTACCAATAGCTCACTCAAGCTTGTTTACAAAAAATGCCGAGAGAGAATCAAAAATTCAATATCTCTTTCAACTTGTCTCCAACCTTTAAACCATGGTTTCAAGTTAATTGTCTTTCATCATTAAAGGGTAGGAGGACTAGAAACTAGATCTAAATCCCAACTCTACTGAACAGCATATATTTAAACTGTTCCTATCAGCTTGAAAACACAAATTTTTCAGATATATGCTGTTCAGTAGTTGGGATTTAGATCTAGTTTCTAGTCCTCCTACCCTTTACTGATGAAAGCCAATTAGCTTGAAACCATGGTTTAGAGGTTGGGGACAATTTGAAAGAGATATTGAATTTTTGATTCACTCTCAGCATTTTTTGTAAACAAGCTTGAGTGAGCTATTGGTAAAGCTCCATCAGTGATCATAAAATGCAAGCTATAGGCAGGTTAAAAATTTTTTAACTTGTTTTTATTTATCATAAATGTACTTTTGAAGGTTTTAGCAATGATATAGATTGCAGAACCTTTCTATTATGTGCTGAAACTGAACTGATTTCAGACCCATACAGCTATCTAGTTTGTTTAGCTGGATTTTAAGATATTTATGTATCTGAAAAATTCGTGCTTTCAAGCTGATAGGAACAGTGTACATATATGCTGTTAAATAGAGTTGGGATTGAAATCTAGTTTCTAGTCCTCCTACCCTTTACTGACAAAAGCCAATTAGCTTGAAACCATGGTTTAAAGGTTGGGGTCAATTTGAAAAAGATATTGAATTTTCGATTCTCTCTCAACATTTTTTGTAAACAAGCTTGAGTGAGCTATTGGTAAAGCTCCATCTGTGAGCATAAAATGCAAGCTATAGGCAGGTTAAAAATTTTAACTTATTTTTGTTTATTATATATATATATTCTCACCATGCGGTTTGCAGTCTCACTTCCAGGCAATATTATATAAAATAAAATGGATTAGCTCAATTAATGATTACATTTGATTAAATGCAAATAATTAGTAAATTAAATATTCTGCATTAGTATTAAATGTTCCACTAGCTCAAATTCAAAAATAAAAATAAGGTTCAGTTTATAAAATAAATCAATAAATATTTAATTATATCATGAGACTTGGAAGTGAAAATACAGATGACAAGAAAGATTACATTGAGCCAATACCCCACAGGATACTACCTCAATGGCATAAGAACACTATCCCCCTATTATTATCTCAAATAAATAAACTTATAGTATTCTTACAACTTTAATAAATCCTACTCATTAAGATTAAACTAATAATTAAATCTTAATCTTTATCTACAATAATTTAGCTCAATAAAATCTCAGGTTCATAAAATTATTTTAAGATAATCAAAATCACTGTAGTAAAACATGATAAGGGATTTTTATGTCATACTCTACTACACTTAAACTAATAATAATAAATAATAATAATATTCTTCATTGTATGAACTAATTCTGTATATCTTTTTCTCCACTACAATTTTTATTACCATAAAGAAATGGTAAAATACTATAATATAATCTTTTATCTTCATATAATAACGTAATAAATATGTGGCAGCTTTTGGTAATCTGAAAAATATATGTGTGGCAACTAATAGCATATAATTTGTTGTACTATTATGATAATTAATTTATGATCATAGGATAATATAAAATGTGATTACTTAAATAAATAAATACCAAGAAAATATTCGAATTCTTAAAATAATTCTATTTATTTCTGTGAAAATTTATTATGTTTAATTCAATGATCCTGTGTTTTAAATGCATTGTGATGGGAAAAATAAATAACCATAACACACAAATTTGAAAAACAAATTTAACAAAGTTTTATTATAACACTAAACAAAATAACAATTTATTTACAATATTTACATTTTGACATCCTAAATTTGCACCGTTATACATTTTTTTATTTAGAACCTAGTTAAGTTTTCACTCTGACTTAAAGTAAACAATAATAAAACAATAAAATTTTATTGATCCTTTTGTGATCAATCTTATGATAAAATTACATTTATTTGTACTTATTTAAAATATATTATATCTTTAACTATTATTTAACTATGCTTCTTTGTTTATTATTTAAAACATCTATTGAAACATAACACGGAAAAACAAAATAATAACAATAATCGAGCATGGATATTTTCCACTAGACAATTTTGTTTTGCAATGTTAAAAGATATCATATAAAAATATCTACTGATAATTTATTACTAGATTGTGTGGATATCACTGTTCACTACACTATGATTATTAAATATAATATATCCCATTTAATATTACTCTAATACTATATAATTGTAATCATTGATACATTCCCTATTATTTAATAAATATAAATTTATACCTATGATTATTGTTTATATCATTTTACTTTATAACATTATATCTTAAAAATATGCAATACTCATAAAAAATGAAATAAAATATTTTAAAAATTATTTAATATTTCAAAACCAACTTTGCTTTACATATTTTATTCCTGAAAATCTAAAAAAAACATATTTTATGATTCTTTTTTCTTTTGGATCCATTGGATTTTCAATTCCAATTTACAAATTTTACTTCTTCTTACAAGTAAATGAACTTATCTCATTCAGACAATAGCACATCTTAAACTCTAAATTATCTATTATTTCTTTTAAAATATACCATACTGTGTGATGTAGTTACTTTGGAAATCTAGATAGCAAATAGATGTGTAGGCTAGGGAAGAAAAACTAGAGTATAACTCATAGCACATATCAGAGAAAAATACCATGGCACAGTGTATCTATAAGAAATAGAGGCCTGACCTATTCTGTCTAATGCCCTCCAATACTATCAATGATGTCAAAGCTATTCCTTCAGCTTTATTGAAACATCAATACTTAAAAAATAGACACTGCCCACAAATAAATATACACCTATAAGGCTTTGTTAACTGTATTGTATATCTACTAAGATTACAAAATACTATTCATATTCCCTTATTACATCCTACCTTAATATCATCTCTTGGGTTCATGTTCATAATATTACAACCAAGTCACTATCTTATCATTATTTCCTAAAAGATTTATCAAATCTTACATCGACAAATAACTAACTTGCATATTCAAAATAATAAACAAAATTCAATTATAATTAGAATGATCTCAATAATTCACAAGAAAAGTCTGCTTTACTTTCTTATTCTATATTCTAAACACATACAACTAGTCATATAAATACTTTGAACATCCAATAATATGAAAGTTTTTAAAAGAATCACATAAATATTCATCATCATGTTGAGTTATATTACTAGTATGAAATTATAGTATGCATATTCCCAAAATAAATTCTAATCTCATAATTTAAATGTGTTGTACAAAATGCGTTTGCATATAATTCAACATTTATACTTCCATACATTATAATTCATAGGAAATCTGCAAAAACAAAAATAATAATAAATATACATCATAAAATATATCAATATTCATTAACTATTACCAAGTGATATTGACTTGTCATCACTTTTGTGGTCTTCTTATTCCATCAATTAGATACAACATTGCATACATGAAAATACAACCATACTTTTATTTAAATGTTCTTATTTAAATTATTCTACTATAAGATTATAATATTATCAATAAGTTAATGTTCATGTTCCTACTCTTATAAACCAAAAAATTACATTTTAAAAATAATAAGTCAAAAATCATATTTACATAAACCTTCAGCTGAGACGAATGTTCTTTAGAAAATTCAAATATTTTTTTTATTTCCTTTCTCGAGTTTTTTTTTTTAAAAATGTTCTCTTCAAGAACAATTTTGAAACTCCCCTGTTGCTAGGCTTCTCTTGCTTGATGATGAACAAGACAAACTGTTTCCAGTGGCTGTGAGCAAAGTTTAAAAATGAATAATAATAAAAAATAATACGTCTGAAAAATCTTGAAAAATTAAATAAATAATTATCAATCCATCCTGGAAAAGTTATAGAATAATAGTTTATGCCATCTATGGTCCAGAATGATGATTATTAAAATCATAATATCATATTGAAATCATAACATTTGAAATAATCCTTTGAAACTTCTATTTTAAAATATTCCGTATTGGCATAATGATGCATTATATCCCTTTGGCTTAGCTTGAACTATCCAGATAAACTTTTTGCACAATATAAAATATCTCCATAATTCCATACTTTTATTTACTCATGTATTCATTTTCTCTGTAGGTTTCTTCTTTAGGAAAATTTATTGCTATTTATTACTTATTTTCAGTGGTTTCATTCTTGTCTTAAAATTCAGGTTTTTAAACAATCTTTTATAAACGCGTATAACTCTATATACCTCAAGTTTTATAACATACGTTTCTGTAAATATTTCCATTATACTTTACTTAAGATAATTTCTTGAAATGTTTATAATGTTTTCCTTCAAAATGGATATAACATTTATGTCTATAGCATTGTTTTCATAAAATTATTATAAAATATACTTGTCATAGTACTTATTAATCTTGGACAAGACTATTTTGCTGTTATATAAAATAATGCATACTTTACTTTTTAATCGGCAAATAGCTTTTCTATTAAGCTTCCTGTACAAACTCCATATTAATAATTTATCTACTGGAATATTCCTCTTGGTCAATATTATTAATATTATATTCACAATTATTATATTTATCTTTAAAATTTCCATTAAATACATTTTACTTATCAGCATTTCCATATTTTTATTGTGAGGTTATATTAAGTTTTTGATGAATACTCCTGGTAAAAGAACTTTAAAATTAACAATGCATATTAAAATGAAGTTATTAAAATATATTTATTTTACACTCTCTTTGCAAATACTTTAAAATAAATGTCCTATTAGCTTTGCAAATAAATTGTACGAGAGCACTAAAAATTGACTGAAATAATAAAAATTTAAAATTACTATCTCCTCGATAGCTACTGATACAATTACTGATACATTTGATCACCCTTGACATTTCCATGCAATGATATTTATATCCTATAAAATAACTCGTCCTATTGGTTGATTCTTACTTTTCATTTGATACCAAATTTGCATAATGTTACATTCTTACACAATTAAATTTTAAAATAAAAAATATGATGTATTATAACTTTAAAAATATTATTTAAAATATTAATTCCAAATCAATTATTACTTTACTAAATTAATTAAACATTTAAAATAACTTTTAAAACCATATTTAATGAGTTTATCCTACCTTTAATATTTAATTTATCTATTTTATTTTAAAACAAAATATTTAATTTTTATTTGCTGTATTTGTCTTTATTACATTATTTAAAAGCATTTTATAATGGCTAACTTAATATTTGCTTTTGTGATAAGTAAATAATTATATCCAATTCTATAATGCAATTTTAAAATATTTTGAACTTTACTAATCTAAATACTAGAAAGCATGTGTGTATAACCATATATTTATACAAGTCACATGACTGATATAACTGAGACAGATTATGTCCGATTTTCTATCTGGGAATAAATAATAAATTGCAACACTTGTCGTATTAAATAAAATAATACAATATAAAATTTGGAAGAATAATTTAGAAAATATTAAATTAAATATAAATTTCACTACCATAAAACTTACTTTTAAAATATATGATATTAATTATAATTATTAAATATAATTTATAATTTTAAATATAACATTTATTTAACTACACATTTAAACTATTAAAATTGAACTTTTTAAACATACTTTTAAATATTTATAGCTGTGTTATTTATTATGGCCAGCTTTTGCAACCATATGTAATAATATTTTTAGCTTTACTTAACTGTTTTTAAGTGATTTATCATAATTTTATGCATTACGTAATTTCATTTAGCTTCAAATTGTACTTTTAAGATACTATTAATAGAACATAACTAACACATAAAGAGAACATATTCTAAATTTAAATTTTTTTAATAATTTGCTGTGATGAGCTGATTCTGACCTATAGAAAAGGGTACAATATATATAATACAAATAAAATGTCCATTAATTAAAAAAATATTGTAATAACAATAAAAATAATAAATATAATGGTGATTAACTATTAAGTACAGAGTTTCAATCTGCAGAAGTACTTTCAGTACATACATTCTTATGATTTGAAAAAGAAGAAGATCTGAGGAAAGTACTTGTTATTATAGTGAAATATCAGCCATTATATTTTTATTACATTGAAGATCCCAGAAATAATATTATGAATTCATCATTTATCCATGAGATTATTAGAATTAATATATAAATATTGTAGTAATTAGCCCTCACTAGGAATTAAAAAAAAATGTGATCTTTAAAAGAATAAATATCGTTTTCATTTTATTGTATATAGTTGCTGTCAAAGTTATCACTTTATAAATGAAGATATGTTGTGTCTATTTGTTTTGTGTGAAAATTTGTTTTTTATTTTTATTTTAAACTGTTTATTTTTTTTGAAAGTTGTTGAGATTAAAATTTTTTATTCACATTTAAGTGAAAGTTATTTTAAATTTTAACAAACGATGTTGATTGAAATAATATAAACAATTATTTTAGTTTTAATATTTATCTAAGAATATTTATGTACTGATATGTATTTAAAAGAACAAGGGAGATATAAAATTTAAATTTAATAAAATTGTATAAAAATTAATTATTTAAGTTATATTTTTATTAATATTAAAGTTAATTTTAGAAATAGTTGAATGCAAGGGGTTTGACATCAAATGTTCAAGGTGAGTATGTGGGTATGTAAAGTGGACAATGGAAAATTTTTAGCATTTCTAGGAAATAACCATATTAATTTTGGACATTACTAATTTTGCAGTTGGGGTGTGTGTGTGTTTATCATTAAAAAAGAAAAAAAAACTTGACACTTCATAAAATCTTTTGATCCAACTAGATGTCTTTATTTAATACAATTTTAAAAGTGGAAATAATAGTAAAGTTATTAACCATGATAGTAAACTAGATAATGATAGTCTGGTGGGGCTTGTGAAGTCTCTGTTCCGGTTGCCTAGATTACTGCAGAGTCTGTGTGACATAATGTTAAAATAAAACAAAAGCCTAAAATAAAAATAAAAGCTTATCTAACAACAACAACAAAAAACAAATTATTTTTTCTAAACCTAAGCACTGAAAAAGATAAATCAACATTTCCAAGAATTCTTAAATTTTTATGTCCACCTGTAATCATCTTCTAAACAAGTTTTGGAAACAATAGACTTTTATCTAGAATGTTTTAAAAAAATTAACCAAGATTAACTTTCTTCAATAATCATAGCGTTTTATTTTGTCAACAAGTAACATCTGAAAAACACACTGCAAATCACATTTTTAGTAAATTTTGAATTTAGGACTTTATATTACAAAAGAAATAAAGATATTATTTCCATTAATAATAATTTTATCATAAATTGTTGCCTGCGATCTCCCAAAAGAGCATTCTTTTAAAATAGCAAAGATAATATTTAAAAATATTTTATTTTGCTTTATATGAAGTACATGTTTTCTAACAACACAGATAATATTTTTGGTGAGAATGGTTATACTTATTAAGGGTTATATAATGATCATTAAAATTTATTATCATTATAAATATTTAAATCTTATAAATATGTTGTTATTCCAGGGTAAACAGAATCATGTTGATGTTTAGTGAGTCATTAAGGATACAAGTATGAAAAATAAGGCATTGGTAAACATAGTTTGTTATGTGAATAATTTGAATAGTGGCCTTTGGATACTTGGAATTGTCATATGTGGTAATATATATAACTTTAATTTGTATAAGAAATAGTGAATTCCTCCTATTACAAACTTGTTTTATCTTAGAGATGTGAATTCCTCTCATTGTGTACCTATTTAGTTTTTTTATGTAAGAGATGATAAGTATCCTCTTATTATATGTCAAATGAGCATGTACATGGATACATGCAGCAATATATTTATTTTGCTTTTACCACTTTATTGAATATGCCATTACTTGGAATTCTAAGTTAGCTTATTCTGAAGCTCCCTATATATTATTTTGTATAAGTAGGTAAGTTCAATGTGTTATTAGAAATATGTTAAAACTCTTAGGTACTCAAGTCATGATCTTGAATTTTCAAAAAAAAATATAATACATATAATTTATAACATATCTTCTGTTTTAATGCAATAAATATAAAAATATGTACATTGTTAGAAAGAGCAAATATGAAAGAATGTAATAAAGGTGACAAAATGATTATTACCTAAAAAAATAAGAAAAAAGATATTTTTAACATTTGTAAATATGTTTATTTTTATATTGGTTCACAAATTCTAAATTTTGAAAGTTAAATGTGTAAAATGATAATTTCATCAACAGCTTCATCATATTTATCATAAAATGCTGAAAAAAATGATATATAACATGATTTACCTGAGATAGTTTTTCATTGTAAAAATTACAAAAACAATGTGGTTGGTGACTTCCATTTTTACTAGCTGACCCAGATCCTGTCATTTTATATCAGGGAATCTGCAAAAAATGTTTGGTTGTCCTTCCATGCAGGGTATCTGTTAGAAATATGTTTGGTTTTTAGTGGAGAAAAAATAACAATAAGAATAGTTTATGAGATGTTATGCAAAAAGAACTTTAGTAAATTGCAATGCATTATTATATTATGGAAAAATGGGGTGTGATGTAAAAATGTATTCATTTCAAATAAAAAGCATACTCAAAAAATAAATATCAAACAGTAAGAACAGTTTATGAGATATTATGCAAAGAGAACTTTAGTAAATTGCAATGTATTATTATATTATTATATTGTTGAAAATGGGGTGTGACTTGAAATATGTATTTTTTTCAAGTAAAAAGTATATTAAAAAAATCAAACAAAATTTTTTGTAAGATAAAGTGAATAAAAATTAAGTAAATCAATAAACATCAAAATATCAAAATAAATACATTTATTATGAGCACTGATTATATATATATATATATATATATATATGTGTGTGTGTGTGTGTGTGTGTGTGGAGGGAGTTGATATATGAGCTAGTCAATGGCAGAGGGTACTTGAAAGTCTGTGTTCAAGACATTATTACAAAATTGTAACAAATGAGTACAATGCTACTGTAATCATGCAATAAATGAATGATAAAATCATGATATATCTTGCCTATTGTAGTAACCATGTAGGTATATTATTCTCTGAATGTGGATGTGCATGTTTTTATTGTCATGGAAATCTAAATTGGCTAAAATTCTACAGCATATTTATTGCTTTTCTACACATATTTCACCACATAAAAATATAAGTAATAAAAATAAGTAATAAAACATACTAATTGAATACTCACTGATATGAAAATTAATTCCTGGACAAATGTGACACATAAACTTTATGATTCCAAGTTTGAAGTCTGGTCATACAGAAATCTTAGATGCATTTCCCATGCTTATCCTTGCAAATAAAATGACTTCACCAATATTTTTTATTGGTCAATGCAGTGTCTAGATCTGAATTATAACTAAAATTAGCTTCTACAAAGAGAAGGCTGACATGCATACATGCATCAGCAATTGGAGCAAGCCATGGAAGAGTTCATAGATTTAATGAATGCTAAATCTAAAAAAAGAGAAAAAAAATTAAAAATTGTATTTCAGAAAAAAATCATAAAAAATATAAATTTCTTCTTAGAAAAAACATCTTTTTGAACAAAGAGAAGGCTCACAAATACATACATCAGCAATAGAATAATCATACCACCCAGGAGAGAGTCCATTTCAATGGGAATTTTTTTTATGAATGCTAAATCTAAAAAAAAGAGAGAAAAAAAATAAAAATTGTATTTCAGAAAAAAATTGTAAAAAATGTAAATTTCATTGTAGAAAAAAAAATACATACATCATTTTAAATGTAACAAAATGGCAGATTGAATGGTTTGAGAAACATAAGTGTAAGATGTACCTATTCCATGCAAGCTCAGTTTAAAATCTAAACTTCTGAAAAGGAGTACAGAAAGGATTTTGGATTCCAAGAGGTTTTAGAACAATATTCTAAATTAGTTATTTATTTTATTGGTAAATAATTATAATACTCTTTTATATAACCTGAGATCATATTTCTGCCATTATATATTGTAATGGAATGTAAATGCTGCATTCCATTTAAATTGAAGAAAGAAGGCCCCAAACATTGGGAAAGCCAAATATAATGGAATGTATCTTTATATATGATCTCAAATGAAAATAAACATATGAACTTTTGTAACAATAATTATTAGTTAACCAAGCCCCTAACTTTGATACACCAAATGTAATGAATAATTAAACAAACATATTATGCTGACCACATTATGGCGTCCAAATGTAATGGAACATACTTTTACTCCATTATACCAATCATCAGTTAACTGGGACCAACAGTTTATGGTGCCAAATGTAATGGACAATATATCATATAAACATATTATACCTCAAATGTAATGGAACGTCAATATATGAGAAGAAAATAATACTTCAAACATTGGATGATAAACGTAATGGAATATATATAATCTAAATGAATCCAATTGTTGAGAAAGCCTAATATAATAAATTGTATAATTTAAATGAAGAAAGACAAAATTATCCCAGTTATATTTAAATAAATTGTTTATATGCCCTTCCAACTAGCTATACATGAAATAAATCTAAAATCATACAGAGCAATGAGATCTATCATTATAATTTATTTTCAAGGTTGATATGACTAACTAATCAAATATATATCAGAAACAAAGGGAATTCTATTAAATCCAATATACACATCTATTATGTAAATTTATGTATATCTAAACATATCAATGAATAATAATATGTGTAAGTAACTTAAAGACTAAATAATAAGTGAAATACGTAGTTATCCTCTATTAAATTGTGAATTCAATTAATTTCATAATGACTCTGGCATTAAAAGAAAAATAAGAATAAAATATTAATACTCTTTCAAATAAATTACAAAGGCATTACTTATAAAACAAATAGTACATCCTTTATTTTTATATTAGGGTTTAATTTTAGGTAATATCAATGTTTTAAATACAAACCCAAATAATAAATATACACATATACTTGCAATAAGTATATATATATATATTAAATAGATAAAGACATATCTGTGCTTAACAAGTAGGTATTAATATAAATACAAATCCATATTTATACTTTTCAGATATTTAAAATAATAAAATAAAAAAATATTATATACAGCAAATATATATAAATTATTGTTTTGGTCTGCATAAGAATTATTATATGAAGTTAAAAAAAAATGGAAATACATAAATTAATAATAAAACAATTTTTATAATAAAAATTTGCGAATATAAATTTACTTATTAAAATATACATAAAAACTCATATGCAACCCAAACTTATAAGCCATACTTTAAGATTTTAAATTACTTAAGTGTTAATTTTGACACCTGTTAAACGTTTATTGCTGTTAGAAAACAAGACATTTATAAAACGTTATATTTTTATAATGCAAAAATAAAAGTAAACAAAAATATCGATCTCAAAAATATATTTATATATCATTTATACATATAAAATTATTGACTACCTTTCAAAGTTCACTTGTTTAGTTTTCCTTCAAAAGTCAACTTATTCCATTGTTTTATTTCTTTATCCGTTTAATATTAGAATGCATTCTAGTTAAAGTGAAGAAACTATCATATTAGAGAAAATTGTCAATTCTTGGATGTATGTATATTTTTATCCTTCTAAAATTTCTATCCTTGAAAAATAAATAAATAAATTGAAATGTTGAATCCAATATATTAATTCTAGTTACCTCCAGATTATTATTAGATTGACCATTATAGATTCCAGATAGCTTTGTCAAATTTCGGCTTCAAACGCGATGAAATTCATGTGTTAAAATTTTCTTAGTTTTTCTCTTTAAACTGCCTTGGAATAAATGAAAGAAAATGGTGCAGCCTCTTGGCTGTGATATATCTCTATTAGCCTGTCATGATTTATGTATTTACCATAGAAATCTATCTTATTCCAATATTCTGAAGAATGGTAATTTCAAAGAAACAAAGTACAACAAAATTTTATCCTTTTGTTTTTTTAATCACTATCCTAATAATAATGGCTTCTTTTTTTGTTGTTGCTGTTGTTCCACGTGCTAGAAAATGCTGTTTTTAAAACCATTGTTACACATGTTTTATTTTAAACAATTAACATTAAAAAAAAAAAAAATATCAAGCATATATATAAAAAATATTAAATTGAAAATTTATTTGACAGCTTTAAAAATATACATAAATAATAATATTGCATTTTTTTAATAATCACTGCAAATAAAATAATTTTTTTTATATAATCAACAATTTATATGTCTTCATTTATTTATAATAATTAAATATTCATAACGATGATGTACCATCAACATATAAATAAAATAATAACTTCAAACAATAACTATACCTAATAACCATAAACAATAATAATACTTTATATATAAACATCAACTCAAAGAGATTTTTTTTTTAATAACAAATGACAATTTTTAAAATATAGATAGACTTATCGATATTTACAATATATATATATATGTGTGTGTGTATGTGTGTGTGTACATATATTTTGCTTTAATAAAAGTGCATAGTTATAAAAATATTTTAAAATAATTACTTTTAAAATTTTTTAGCATTTTTTTATTTATCTCAAAGAAATCAGAATTTCTTCATTTTTAAAATTTATTTAAATCCATTATAACTCAAGATAAAATTAGATGTAGAGGGTTTTTTTTATTAAAAGTTTTTTTTATTGTAATTCTTGAAAAAATGTGGATTGGGGGAGGAGGAATTATAGATTTTTGCATTTAACTCTATTGTTGAAACTCAAGATACAAAAAGTATTTGTAATTAAAAATATTGCTAGAGTTGATCTATTGCACTAATTGAGCAAGAACTTTTTCATTAATTAAAAATGCAATGAGAATAAAAGAACAGAAATTAAAAGTATTAGAATACATTTAAAAATAAACTGCAAAGTGTGAATATGGTTTATTGAAAGAAGACAATGATCTTATTTCATATTTCATTAACTAATTCTAACCACTATTTACCCCAATGAACTTTTCTATTCCACCACATAGATTTTAAGTTATTTATTTTGTTTGTTTAAAAAATTTAATGTAAAGAATATGAGTATAAATGTCACAAATCATGTGAATAATATCGTGTGTGTGGTTGTGATTTATATTAGCTCAATTTAAATTTCAATTCTGTATATTTTCTTTAAATTTTAATTTTGAATTATACAATCATTTAAAAATCTGATCAAATCACATTCCTTTGATCATATTTTTAATCAAATCTTACTTGAACAAATGTATAGAATAATTAATTTGTACTTCGATAAATTAAGATAATGAATGTATATTTTTTATTCACGAATTCATAATTTTTTTCAATTTAAATCATTATTAAATTTAAAAATAAATGAGAAATGAGAACGCTTATCAAAAACAAATCTATTGTAAATCAAATTAGATATTGCTGGAGCGAAATCAAAGGAATTATGAACAAAACTAGCAGAAGTCATAGCCATCTTAAATATAAGATAGACTCTAACTTTTGATTTGTGCTTAGATCTCTCACTACACAAATAGTTGTTCCAGAAAATCACTTCAACCGTTATTAAGAAGTTGCCGGTAACTGAAATCATGATGGGCTAAGTCCAAGTATCTTGTTCTCCACTTTAAATCTTTCTACCTGATCTGTAATTTTTCCGTGCTTCCAGTCTTCCAAATTCCAACATTTAAATTAACCACGCCGTTCTAAGAGATTCAAATCCCCCTTCTCCATACATATCACGCAAGAAAAAACCGGAGAAAAAAATGTAACTTTTGTTACATGAACTTTTTAACTTTCCTCTCATAATAATTTTATATTTAATCTGTTAATCAAAAATTCATTAAATTTCTTCTTTCCATTTGAAAATGTTACATAAACCTGTCATAAATTTCTTCTCTAATATTTTGTGTCTCTAGTCTTTAGATGATAATTATTAATATTTGTGCCTACTAATAATCCATTTTGAATACATTTATATTTTTACTATTACTTATTTTTACAAACAAAACGATGCCAATAATAATATTTCTCAACTCTAATTAAAGTCAGTAAAGTTATCTCATAATATTTATTATATTCATTTTAAAATAATTTTCTTTATCAATTAAAAATTCATTTATGTTATTGAAAATATTCAAATATTTTTATTTTTCTTTTACTTTGTCATGATATTTTAATCTATACTCCAAATCTCAAATACTTAAAATAGTCTAAAATTTTATTATAATCTTTTGTTATATATTATTACGGAGTAAGAATAATAATTTATTATTACCTTCCGAACAATCTGGGGAGTTATGGGTTTCAATAAATTTAATTAATTATTACTTTTCGATTTTGATTTATTTTTATTGAATAGTTATATCGACTGTTTAGAAAATGTTACGAAGAAATTTTATATAATTTCGTTTTAAAATCACTTCCTCACTCTTCCTCGATGTTATTATCCTTTACCTTCGCTTAAGTTTGTCTCATTTTACTACTACATGGAGAAAAGAAATTCTTCTCCATATCTCTTGGATCCCGTTCGAAATGAGCCTGGTTGTAGTGTTGGATCTACTTGGATTAAGACTTGTCAAAGTAAAGCCCCCGTATTCCCAATGCACCGCAAGTTATTATTTGTAGTATACATTAATCCCTGCAACCATCAGTACATCAGTATTATATATCATATTTTTATATAAAACCACCTCCCATTTATCCGTATCCAATGTTTTGAAACTATTAAAATAAAACAACTTAATATAAACTAGTAGATAAATATTTTAAGTGCTCCAATTACTCTGATTCTCATATCAACCTTACAACTATTTAAACATATAAATATTCATGAGTTTGTTAATCAGTACAAACCGATTATTGATGACTAGCACAATTTATTATAAATACATATGAGAGTTACCGTACCTGTAAATAATATTATTCAATCTTTCAATAATTTATTAAAATTTGTCTAACCTAATTTTGTCTCTCTTGCATATTACTCTCAAATCTACCAATCACCTCTGTCTGTATCGACAACTTAAATATACATTAAATTATTACGTCCAATATCCCGACTATAAGATATCTAAAATAGCTGATTGTGGTAATTTAGTCTGTGTTTTTCGAGAGCTAGTAAAGGAGAACCCCGACGTTGTAATGTTGTCATCTGGGTCATCAGGTTTTGTTGAATTTAGTTTGCATTTGGAATTTTTTCCCAAAGGGGGAGCGGGTTCGAATTCGGATCACTGTGTGTGAATAGGCATGGTGATTTTTACCGGTACATTATAAAAAACATATAAATTATGGAGTTTGCTTTTGTTAAAGATATTTAATTCAGGAAAGAAATAGACAATTTTTGCTTAAAAGTGTCATTAACAAGTGCAATGAAAATGGTCTTTGGCTAGAGAACATTGAAAATTTCCCCACAAGGAAATATGTCTTACAGTCACACTTGAAGCCCCACCTGAGTGATTGATAGCTACAGAAAGGAGGTGTTCAGCAAACTGGATAAGGATATATGTCAAGAGAGCAAGTGGGCAAAACAAAAGATTCACATTATCACTTTCAGAACAGGACATTATCCACTTGATGAAAGTGAAACAGCTGCCCGATCTAGGTAAATGTAAACTTTTACTTAAATAAATTTTATTCTGATTAGCATAATAGAATTCTAGACTCCACTAATGAAATTAGTTGTACATAAAAGTTTCAACAATAGAGTGTGGAGTTTATAAGAGGGGTTGTTTTTCATGTTATTTTGGTTGAATTGAAAAAGGGGACATATGGTGTTATTTTACTAACATTTTATTAATTGAAATCATGTATAATTTTAATTCATTTTATTGTGTTCAATGTTTGTACAGTTTTGGGTTCAAAAAATGTTACCTGCTTGATTGGGCAAAACAAACAAAGGTAATGGGATTAAAGATCAGTTAATTGTTATGACTATAAGCAAATATAGAAATCTTATGTCAAAACCTGGGGTACATAAAATGAATGCTCAATGGCTGTAAGCAAACAATGGACATTTGCACTGTCCATTAAGGGATTGAGTATAATTATTTAATGTAAAAATGTAGAGGATTTGTATGATGTATGATATTGCCTATTTTTATTACTAAGTTGACCTAAAGTCACACCTACTTGGACAGATCTCCAAAATAAACCTGGATCACTGTTGTTCATAGCTTTTGTGTGGCACATGTTTCCTCAGAAAACATATAAAACATTTAATAATAAACTGTAATTAAGAAGGAAAATGAATGGAATTAAAATTTACCTTCATCTTTCATCTTAAATTTTGGATCAAGTTAATTGAAGTGCTCTGAAAAGGGATTTAGGAAAGCAATTAATATACAAAAAATGAATGTAATAAATATTTAAACTATACTTATGTGCCTTTGTCTTTAATTCACTTATAAAATTAATAACTAAATGTTCTCTGCTTCAAACATAAAATATAATTAGTAGTGTCCACCTAAAATTACATCTTAAAATTTATTATGTGTCTGCATTACATAGACAAATTAACACTATAATTGTTAAAGATTCTTTGAGATCTAGTACTAGGATATATGCATAGTGGTATCTTCATACCCAGATAAGATTAGAAATTTTGTAAACAGAGCATTGATTTATAATGGTACAAACTCTAGTTAAGAAATTTTTTTACCTTATAGAATGTCATGCTGAATATCACTTTGGATTTTTAAAATATTTTTCTTTAATCCTTTGAAAGCTATTGTAACTTTATAAATACATTTATTATTAATGATAATATGAATTCACTTAAATGTCAATAAAATATATGCATTTTTTATTAAATTTGGTTTTCATGTATTTATCTTTATAAGGTCAATACTTATTATTAATTTATGGTCACCTGTATTAGATTCATTTATGGCATTTTAATATTTATCCTGAGATATTAAATATACATACATTAATATTTTCTGTTGTCTAGCCATATTAAATTGCTATTAGATAATATAACTTTGTGATATAAAGAGGAAAATAATAATGTTTACATTAAATTACTCCTTTGATTTCAATATATATTTCTTTGAAGTATGCACATATGTAATAGAAGAGTTTTAGATAAAAATATGTTTTATCTTTTATAAGTTTAGCTAGTCAAAAGTGAGAGATATATTATTATTGATCTATTACATATAGTAACAGTTTTGGTTTATTCAGTTCATAGGAAATATTAAATAAGAAAAGCCAATCTCACTTTCCATTATCTTTATACATACAATACCATTTTGCTACCCAAAAACGTGAAACATTTGAAGAGCCAGCTCCCAGCATTAATTACCATTACAATATATAACATTCAAAATTAAGACTCAATTCTGTACAATAAATATTTTAAAATACTCTCTAACTTTGCATGAAACAATAATTAACAAGAATAAATAGTTGCTTTATTTTTGTTAATTATTGCCTTGTGCTCAGTTAGAGAGTAATTTAAAATATTTATTGTAGAATGCCAATCTTGATATATGTAATTTAATATATTAACGCTATAAATATAAGATTTGATTATAACAAAATATTTAAATTGTAATGAAATTTAAAAATATATTCAAAGGTATTAAGATATGAAATTGCTAAGACAGACTGTTGAATTCAAATAAAAAGTGATTGAGTGCTGTAATAACATTTTACCCTAAAATGATTATTTAGATTTTAAGTTTGAAGATAATCAGAGGACAAATATGAAAACTAAAATTTTTAAATACATATTGAAATCATTACATTATTAAATAGCAAATCTTTATATTCTAATATTAAGAAAAATAGTTATTTTTTGATACATAGAATGACAGTAATAATAAAAATATATACTTATATATTTTAAATTTGGTGATGGTAATGGTGGTGGGGTTGTAAAATGTATAAAAAATATAAAACAAATTCTTTATTACAGAGTGTGTTTCATTAAGAAAAGATGTAAATAATGAATTTATAGAAACTAAGTATAAATTAAGAATACATACAGAAAATAAATGGATTTTTGATTTTTATATTCGATTTGGATAATGATGAAGACGACTTTAATTTTAAAATTAGTAAATGGTCAAAGATAAAGTTATGAAAATGAAATAGAATAAAAAAAGTTTTTAAGTTTTAGAAGCTATATTTGTTTGAGAATGGTATAAAGAATAGTTAACAGATTTTTGTTTTGGGAGGGGGGGGGGGCGTATTCGCTCAGAATTTCCTGAAGCTAATTGTATGATATTTTCTCTCAAATATTAAAATGTAAAAAAAAAAGTAATACAACAAAAAAATATAATTTAATAAACTTAAAAATACCAATTAGTAAAATAACTAATAACTTGTAAATAAAATAACAAAAGAGTGTAAATTTAATATATATTAAAAATTTTATAGTGAGAAAAATAATAATAACAATATATTCTTATTGCATGTTTTCAAGATAAACAATGTCTTTAAAATATTTTCATCAAATCAATAAAACGTATTTGAATTATTCCCTATTTCTATTAAAGATATAATAAAAAGTACAAATATTTTTTTGTTTCGAAAAAAATTCATAAAAAAAAAAAGTACAACTAAAATAAAAACTTAAATCTTCAATAGTTTATTTTTGAACAAATACATCTCTAGCATTGAATAATATTTCTGTACTGTAATTTTCATTATATCACTTGCATGGAAAGTAGGAATTGATTTTTATCTGCTTGTAACACCCTGTGGGGTGATATAATAATAAATATATCACCAAAGACATGTGAAAAATTTGTATGAGGTCCAAAATGCTCATTTCATGTTGAACCAGAACTCATGAGTTGGTCCAAAACACAATCTTTTACACATACCTTTATCATTGTTCAGTATATATAGATAGAAAATTGCTCCAATTTAATTAATGTATTTGCTGCTTTCACAACATTTATATAAACTACTTAGTGGAAGTATATTAATAATTTATATTAATCATTCATTAGTACTATCCAATAATGAATAATATTTCCATAATGTAATTTTCATTATACCACTCTCAACAAATTTGACACATCAATTAAACTGTAGTGATTGGCTATCTCTGTATATTGAACAATGGTAAAGATATGTATAAGAGATTGTGTTTTGGGCCAATTGATGAATGCTGGTTTCACATGAAAGGTGCACATTAGAGATCATATATCTTTTTCACATCTTCGGTCATATGTTTATAATTACATCACAGGGTGTTAAAGGTGAGTAGAGAACCAGTCCCTACCTTTGTATTTATATATTGGACTATTTCCATCATCTAAAATGAATATTGAATGTCTTTAGAAAAAATTAATTTTATTTAAATATTCCAAATACATTCAACAGTTAGTAATAGCACATCAAACAGGTTAGTATATGCACAATGTTTTGAGAGTATTATTCTTCCCTCTTGTTCAGGTTTTGCTGGCCTGACCAGTGACATTACTAGCAGGGGAATCAAACTCAGACTCTGATATTCTTGGAGTATTGAATTTGAAGGTGATGCTCTGACCAACTGACCCATCCTGCTAAAGACAACTATCAATAGAAATTTCATATACTTAACTATGAGGTTCCTCCTGATTTCTCCACTTTTTCTTCTTAAGAGCAAAGTTGATTAGTGTTTTCCATACATTATGTATAACCATACTAGGCTGATTTATGAAATTATTTGCCATTGTCATAAGAACAGACTCTTTAAATTTTCTTCTTTGTACCTTTTTTTTCTCTATCCAATATTTATATTTTCCAAATTGAACATATGCTCATTGGTACATACATGATCTGCTACCTTAGACACATATGTTTCCTCTATTCTAGTCATCTGTTTATGTTCTTGCAAGTGCTTTTCAATGGGACAAGTAGTCTCACCAATATATGTTCTTCCACATTCACATATTTCATAGATGCAGTTTTTTCTTTTCAGAATTTCAAGTTTAGATTTTGTAGGTGTTAGAATTCCTCATAGTATGGTATGGCTCTGGAAGGATGTTCTGATGTTATGCTGATTGCAAATTACCCTTAATTTCTCTATTTTTGGTATGTATGGATACACTACAGCACCAAAAAAGTTTTTCTTTTGATGGTTCTTTTTGTTGTCTATTTAAGGTTTTCTTGATAACAGCTGATGGATAACAATTTTTTATAAGAGTTTGTTTTTTATATATCTTTTCTTTTTCCAATTTGCTGTTTTCTGAACAAACTTCTTTTTCTCTTTTCTGTAGTGATGGTATAACTCTATGTTTTATGTTTCTGGTGTGATTGGATGTATAGGCTAAGTATTTTTTTGTATGTGTTGGTTTTAGGTAAATTGTAATTTTGATTTTTCTATGAGGGTGTATTGTCACAAGAACATCTAAGAATGCCAAATTTTGTTCTTGTTCTGATTCTATTGTACATTTAATTAAAGAGAATATATTGTTGATACATTTCCAGAAAGTTGGTAATAGTGCTTCACCATGTGGCCATACAACAAATGTATTATCCACATAGTGAAGTCAAACTTTAGGTGGATAGAGAGTAGTTTTTATGGCTGTGGTTTCAAGTTTTTTTATGTAAATATTGCTAATCAGGGATAACAATGGTGATCCCATAGCCATTTCTTAATTTTGTTGGAAGAATTCTGTCCTACAAGAAATTCTAACACCTACAAAGCCTAAACTTGAAAATGCTGAAAAGAAAAAACTGTAACTATGAAACATAATGTGAATGTGGAAGAACATATTTGCTGAGATCAGTTCTCCCATTGAAAAGTGCTTGCAAGAATACAAACTGATGATTAGAAGAGAGAAAACAGATGGGTTTAAGATAGCAGATGACGTATGTACCAATGAACATATGTTTAATTGAGAAAGTGCAAAAATATTGGATGGAGATAAAAAAAAGAAGAAAATTTAAAGAAGCTGCTCACATGATAATGGAAAATAATCCCATAAGTCAACATAGTGTGGCTCTACATTATGTATGGAAGGTACTAATCAACTTTATACTTAAAAATGTTGAGAAATCAGGAGGAACTTCATAAATAAGTATATGAAATTTCTACTGACTGTTGCCTTTGGCAGGATAGCTCAGTTGGCTAGAGCATTACCTTAAAATTCAATACTCAAGAATCTAAGGGTACAGATTTGATTACCATGCTAGTACTGTCACTGGTCAAGCTAGCAACACCTGAAAAAGAGGAAAAAATAGTACCTCTCAAAACATTGTGCATATTCTAACCTGTCTGATGTGCTATTATTCACAGTTGAATATATTTGGAATATTAAAATAAAATTAAATTTTTCTAAAGATATTTCAATACTCATATTAGATGATGAAATAGTCCAATATATAAATACAACTAAAACATGTCATCATAAACCTTCAGGAAAACAGTCTCTACTATGTGGGAAAGTGGTGTAGTAAAAAATACACTACAGAAATATTTATTATTATTGGACAATCTGTAGTCTAATGAATGACTATTAATATATTTCTAAAGCATTCTCTTGCTAAGAAACTGTGAAGAAGAAGAAAAATATTCATCAGGCTAGCTTAAATATAGAAGATGTTAAATAATCTAGTTTATGATTGTTAGTTTTTGCATATAAAGTATGATATTAAAAGTTTCAATATTCAATGACTTTGAATCTACACCAACTTGCTTGTATAGCAAGATATGCCTGCTATTAAACTAGCAGTTATATATTTTATTGCTCTTAGTTATACACTAATTTCAGATACTTTTGGTTCATGGTAAAATAACTGATATGTAGCAAATGCACAGATGACTTTAAATTAGAATGATAAAGTATCTTAGCATTTAGTGTTGATATTATGTAAAAAGTACTTTTGAGATAATAGAAGAAAACAATATTGAGAATTTCAAATCTCACGTTAAATTTCCATTATGACAGTAGCAATTTTAAATAATAATAAATAAAAAATAACTAATGATCATAAAAAAGTTTAAACACTGGAAGTGACTGAACCAAACAGACATGATTGATGGATTAAGTTACAGAATCTGCCATTTTGCCCACTGCAAAAAAACTGTCCAGGATATTAAATGAATAATTGTAGCATATAAAAAGTCACATTTTTAAATATAAAAGTCAAAAACATTTTAATGACTGGCAGTTTATAGAATTTTTTTTAGAACTATGAGTATTAAAAAGCAATTAAAAGAGACATAGTAGTTAGCTTTTTCTAAATATCTAATCAGTATTTTATCACTCTGTTAAAAATGGTAAAATATAAACCATGTCAGTGAAAGTCTGCAAAACCAAACCATTATTAGCCCAAAACATATATTTAAAGGAGGATTACTTGAAAGAACTTATGCATTTCTCTTGTTTCCACAGCCGTCTTGCAAGCAAGCAGTTGATTGCAGATGGTTATTGTGGGTTCACCTCCTGGTCGATGCTATGACATATGGAGAAAAAAAAATATTTATAGCTAATAATATTTTTACAAATAAATTAAAAATAGTTAACACAATAATTAAAACAGTTTTTCTTGAAGTAAATTTACTGGTATTAAAAAATCTCTCTTTCTTAGTAAAGATGTAGATTAAATTCTTTTAACTACTATAAACATAATAAATGTGTTAATGGTATTATATCATCAGTAAAGTCTCCTAAGATAAACAGATGAGAGAATTATGATTATCTACACAGAAAGAGGATGTATAAACAAAATGTTTTAATAATTAATCTACAACCACAATGAAATATGGCTTACTGTTTGGGATTTATTTAGTCTGCGATAGCAAACCATTAAGATATAGTGCACGCAATTGCCATCATTCTTTATCATCATAAATTAAATCCATCAAAATTAATTAGATAAAGAGATGATAATATTATGATGATCAAATCATATACTTAGTCAAAGTATCCACACATGATCTAACTTAATTTTATTTCTGATTAATTTTACAGTATCCTAACTGATATTTATCTTTATACTTATGTATGAGTATATCCTCTGTCTAAAATAGGTTAAGTAATTAAATAAGAAATACTACACTCTCACAAAGAATAATCAATTATAAGGTGGTATTAATTTCTCAAATGTAAGATTTAGAGTTACATCGTAAACTATAATAAGTTTTTTATTAAAGAATTAAAAAAAAAAACAATTTTTTGCTTTTTATATTAATCTTAAATATTATATATAAAATATTTTTTTTACAAACAAATTTTGTTTATAAACTTATGTTGATTAAAAAAATAATATATATACTTTATGAATAAAAAGTAAGTAGAGCTGTAAAATGGCTTTAAACAAATGTATTAATCGTAATAATAATCCATGTATTAAATCACATGTTTCATTTTGTGAAATTTAATCCTTATGGATTTTCAAAGATAAAAACCCTTTGAGGTATTATTGTTCTATAAAAATTACAAAGGTTTGAATGTTTAATAGATTAAAGTAATGTGGATTTTCTTTTGATTTTATTCTGTCAGTTTCTTTATAAAATTGTAGCTGTTATAGAAATAATATTGTTTTAACCTCCAAGGAAAAGAAGATTTCATTGTTTTATGCTTGAGGAAATTCATAACAACATTCCTTTATTTAATGCCCTTTTGAAAATTCAATCTTATCTAAATAAATTAAAGAAATAAAGATTGGCTATAAAAACCCAAGTTTAATGACATCATTTCTGTAAAATGATTTAATTAATAATTTACTTATGACAGAAAAGGATGTTTATAATGATATTAAGTAATTGCGTATGCTGTTATTAAATTTTAGTTCTGAACCATGAACAAAAAAAATATTATTAAAACGCTTTTAAAACTGTTTCATTAATGCATATACATATATTTAGGTGTGTATTAGTCATGATTATGATCTGACTTCGAATCCAGTCTATGTTATAATTTTTCAGTAAAGGTTTAAATTTTTTTTTTAAGTAGTTGGTCAATTGTTGTCAACTAATCATTCAATTTTGGTCAGTAAATGGATATTTAAAATTTATTAGATACAAATGAAATAAAGATGGAAATGCTTGGTTAATAATGCTCTCTCCTTTAGTATTACTGAAGGAGGAATTAACTATTGGAGACTTTTCCCTGCATTGGGCGATTTAAAAATTGTTTTACATGCCATATATATATATAAATGTGATAATATGATCAAACAAGACTAAACATATTTAGCATCTACTCTTTTCACTTTAAACATTAATTGTAATATCGATTTTGTCAACACCAAAATCCTGTCCAAGTATTGCACTTGCTATGAAGGTTTGTCAGAAAGACTATCAAAATTCTTAAATTACATTGCACTAAGAGATGTTATGTAATTCATGTACTTTCTATGTGGAAAATTTTACAAAGACTAAACAAGAATATTGGTAACTTCAAATTCCAGTTTATTATTCATTATTAACTCTCCTCTTGTTTCTAAACCATTGCTAAATTTTTATTGGACAACAAATACATTCTGAATAAGTAATTGGCATAAAAGTTATTTACCAGTAAAAAATTTTAGATTCACATTTGTCTGTCCATTTATCATTACCTGTCTCTTTATTTTTGTATTTTTTTAAACAAATATTTTAATTTTATGGTAAAAAATTTAAAATCCAGTGTTAAAATATCTTTAAATTAAAGTAAAATAGTATTTTTTTAAATATCTCTGCAAATCTTTGAAAGACTTTTATTATCTTGATTATAACTGGTGTATATCACTCAAAATATGTGTATAATGATAATATTAGACATATTCTAATGTTTTAATAATCATATACAAAATACATATTTACACACAAAAATATATTTATATAGACGTCATAACAACTAAATCTTAAATAAATCATTAGAATATCAGCAATTTATTGTTAATGTAATCACAATAGATTACAAATGAATTATTATGTATTGAGTTTGCTCGGACAATTTCTGATATTCTTTTGCTTTATATAAGCTTTAGTCCTTATGATGTGATTTAAATATGGTAATCAATTAGTTGTTGGATTTATGATTTAATACACACATAAAAATTGATATTATGTCATTTAACAATTACATTTTTGTCAGAAAGTTTCAAGCTAAAAGTGAATTGTGTTTTAAAGTAGGATCCAAAATTTTATAAGAATCATAAATACAACAGTGATATTTATATGTGTGAAGATTTTTTAAATTTATTTACAATTAATTTATATTCTCCTGAAATAACACAAACACACATACGCATGCACATACGCATACACATGATTAAAAACAGCCCACACTTAGACAATCTCAATATCAATAGTTATCAACAATTTCTAATTGTTGTCAAGGCAACCTTCTTTTAATAATAAGAATAGAATCCCACCCTTATTAATTGTCTAATATACTTATATAGATACTAAACATTGCAACTTGACCACAGAGATTGAAATTATTGATACAAATTGTAGATTGCTATTGATATTGGGATTGTCTAAGTGTTGACTGGTTTTTAATGATTTATACATCCAATTAGCCTTGAACATTATTACATATATATATATATAAAGATGCATGTATTAACATGTATTTGTGAGCATAATGTATTGAAAAAAAATGTTCAATTGATTTTAAAGACATTAAAAAAATCAAAAATATATGAAATTTAAAGAAATGACTAGGCTTTTTAAAAACAATCTTTAATAAGTAAAGTGAACAACTATTAATATTCATTGAAATCTGTTTGAGAAAAATAATAAGCTGTGTAATAGTGGCAGTTTGAAAGATGAGGTCACCTCTCAGAAATAATAGTTACAGGTAAGAAGTGAGACTGAATTCGAATAAAACTCACGTTCAATCTATAAACTAAAGGATGGTTCAACCTTCAATCTAATAAAAACAATAAAACTAGCACATGAACTCCATGGCACAGTATTTGAGGCAGACATACTCCAGTTGTATAGATGCATTAACTGATGTGGAGTGGCCATTGAATCTACTGTCCAAGTTATTAATGTATACAAGAATTTCCTTAATAAAAAAAATCTGTTTGCTTAGCTTCAACCTGGATATAAATGCAGAGTAGTCTAAAAACATTTTAGTTAGCAAAATATTTTTAGATGAGCATCATATAATTTTTTGTAAGTAAATAATTATGAGATAGTTTTAATTAAAAATCAAAATTTATTATTTATTCTCATTACCTTCCAGAGTCCTTATACTATAGCAGTAGTGCATCTGCTTACCTCTCTGAGACTTAGGTAAGAACCCTAATATTTGTCACTAGTAATTGGTTTTCTGGTTCTATTCAGGTTTAATTTTTTTTTTCAATCATCCAGATCATATCCAGTCTAATTAACTATACAAAATTGAGTAATAAATGGGGTTGCATCTGCTTTTTTTCTTAAGAATTAATTAAGAGCAAAAAAATTGCTAAACTCCATTATCCAGTATTTTCCAAGTCTGCTAGATAATGCTTTTTTATTCATTATTTTTCTATGAATTGCTGTTAAAAAAACTTTGCATACAATAAACTATTTAAAGATTATTTTATTTTTTATATTTTAATTTCTGAAAAGACAAACTTGATGGGCAACTTATTCTCCTTCATTGTTTTTCTTTATAGAAATACCACAATGCTAATCTATAAATACGTAAGTCTGATTTTCTTCTTTACATATATGGATTCAGTGTTTTTAAAAATTAAACCCATATTTACCATTTATCATGTGTTTAATTATAAAAATGAATACAGTAATCATATCAACTTCCTGTAGAATAATATATATCATAGCATTTTACAATAACAACCAAAAAAAATTTCAAATATCCTGATAAATTCACCTTTAAGTGAATTAGGTTTTTTTTTTTCATTTACAAAGGCATGTTATGATAGAATGACAGCCTGTTAAGCTAATTGCGCAGACGCTGTGAGAATGTTATTAATAAATGAAGTGACTATTATGTAGTTACGCCTTCGTTACAACTACTTTAGATTTGCTCATATATAAACATTTGAGTCGTAAGGGTAAGAGGATTCCTTTTTATTCTTACACAAATACTATATCATGTGGTTATTCGAAGGTATTCATTTATTAATAACATTCTCACAGCGTCTGCGCAATTAGCTTAACAGGCTGTCATTCTATCGTAATTATAATCGTACGCAAGACGTTATAAAATAAATGCTTAAAGGCATGTTATAAAAAACAACATGGTATTGTTAGTATACAGTTGGATCAAAAATTATTATTAAATAAATTTATTTTAATAACATATATATATATATCATTATTTATTCATATTTCATTAATTATTATATTTTATTAACAAATTTTTAAACAAAATTAAAAAGAAATTAGGCAATAATATTGTAGAAAACTAATTAAATTAAAAAGAAATAAAAAAATATTAGCTAATTTTTATTAATTTAGTTATTTTACCATAATATATTTTTATTTAAAAAAAACAACAACACATATATAAACATAAATAAATACATTTCTTAATTTTTAAAATATATATTTCTTTAAAATAACAGACAAGTGTAAATTTAAAAGTATATTTACTCTTATTGCAGCAAGGATTCAAAATAATACCAACAAAATATATGACATTTTAGATTACTTTTGATGTATATTTCCAAGAGCCGTCCTCTTCTATTCAAGCTTAACAAAACAATGAACACCAGATAATATTGTCATATTATCCTTATTTTCATTTCTTTCTGGGTTTTTTCTTTATCAACAAAAACTTAAAATTCAAACTTGGAATTAATGCACTTTTGCATCTTACAGCTACTCTTTACTTCTTTATACTATTGAAGATAGTAACTAAACTTTAAACAAAAACTAGAAGTCACTTTCATAACTATACAGATCTGACATTAGGATTAGTGATTATGTTTTAGTGGCCTCAATTGTAGACAAGAAAGATTAATATAAGCAAAACATCACATGAATTTCTTAACTTGCTCTTATCATATGTTTCTAAAAAATTGACTTGAGAATATTGGTAATATAGCACTATCATCTGATATTCATTGTTATTCGAACTTAATATTTTTTTAGAGTATGGTAAAATAGAAATTTTATTGGAATTATATGTTAAGAGTAAATTGGGAAGTCTTATGATGTTTTGTTAGTATTCATGTACTAAAAAGATAAAATTGGTCCATAGTTAACATACATCTAAGATCACTAAAATATATAATAGAACTGATACTATATCTGTGTATAGCTGTGAGTTAATCATATTAATGATTTTCTTTAAATTTCAGGTCAATGTTTTGAATAGTATAAAAAAGTAAAAGGTGATTTCTAGATTAGTTCCCACTTTAAATTTTTAATTCTCACTAATAAAAATGAAATCTAGAAGCCAATATGGGTACGCAAATGAAATAACATTACCATTTGGTGTTATTGATAGTTAAGTTTTAGTAAGAACATTTAGAGTAGTGTGAGTACATTTGAGCAATTGCTCTTGGAAACATACACAAACAAAAAAACAGTGCATATTTTCATTAGGCTTGATGATTTTCATTATTGTAATTAGCATAAACTTTAGCTTCAGATCACCTAAAGTAATATTTTCTAACATAAGAGTAAATCTTTTCTTTGAAACATTAAATTTTGCTGAATGCAAACTTTAAAGCTTCAAAGATCCCACAAAACATCTTTTTTAACAAAGACTCATTTCTCTATAAATAATTTTCTGATTTGTGTAATAACTTTATTAGTCCTAACAGACTTATTCTAATAATAATGTTGTGACTGATTTTTTTATTTATATCTTTACAATCAGCTCTGACTGGTTGTGAAATTTTTGGAAGCAGTTTCTTCTCTCCTACCAGCTTTTATAAAATAAATAAAAGCATAAAGCTTGGATATAGGTAGTGACATGGCATAAAAATGTGCTATAGTTCATTTAATTTTTAATCCATGTCATTTAAAGGTTTTCCATTTCCCCCAATAATGTCAGCATGCTTTTGACTAACTGATAGCCATAATCATAGCAATGAGTATCCAAGAGGATTATAAGCTTTATAGAAATGGTGTATTACAGAAGTGCTGATTTATATAAATTTGAATAGCATATACAAGTGATTCAATCTGCTAAAGAAGAAGCTGTCAGTAGTAACAAAAACAATTAAATTAAATTAATCTAGGCCTAGTACTTTCGAGGTTTTTCCTCATATTCATGGCCAAAATAAGTTATAAATTTGAATAACAAATTATTTTATTTAGATAAGCCATTTTTTAGACATAAGGCATGTGATTCTTTTTTAATGGTGTTTACAATATTAGCAATATGCCAGGCCTCTATATTCATGTAAATTTTGGAAACTGGTTGAAATGGTGTTAAATTACTTATCACTAAATACTAAATGCTAGTGTAATATAAATTCAGTGATTTTATATTGAAAAGATGCTGAATAGGACTTATTGTGAAATATTTCAGTATTTTTATACTACTAAAAATATGGTTTAAGAAAAGCTTAAATTGCAAAAAATATATGAAGATTTGCAATTATTTATTTTTAAAATGCTGTAAGCTATAATATAATGCATTAGCTTATTTTATTGATGATGTCGATTGAAGTTTAAAATAGAGTTTGAAATTTTGTTCAAATATTTAAAAAGTTTCAAAGTTAGCTCAGTTTTATTCAGCAACATAATAGTCAAACAGTATTTGTTGATTAATTTTGGTAGTCAAGTATTGAAGTGATTATTTAAAAAAATGACTATCATAATAATTCAGCCTTCAACATTAGTGAAGAAAATGGTGAACCTTCCACACTATTAAACGTTCATTTGATATTTACTTCTCCTTTACTTTCTACAATTTCTTCCAATATATTTTATAAATTTGACTCAGTAATATATAGATATTTTATTATTTTTCAATAAATTAACGTATTTTATTATTTTCAATATTTCTATATTTTTCATTTTATTTTTCACTCCTCATCCCACACACATTATTTTCAAAATTTATACAAAAATTATGTTTTTTATCATTGCTTTTTAGAATCACCCAAGACTCTATTAAAATAAAGCTAACTTCAAATACAAAAAAATATACCTATTATTTGTGTGAAAGTTTGTGATGGCGTTATATTAGATGTGATAATATGTTGGACTATTTCCATCATCTATCATTAAATGTTGACTGTACAGAAAACATTAATCTTTTGAATACAAACAACAATATCATTTTCTAAGCAAAGAAGAGGCTGGTTTTAATCTCATTTTAATACTATGTGAAAGGGTGTGCACAATCCTTTGCATTGTAATATATTTCCACATTTTGTTCTTATCAATAGATCATTCACTGTAGTTTAGCCATATTGCAATCATCCATCAGCTGATAAGTGAGACAAGCCTCTCTCACTCTAGATATATTTTGAAACATCCATTTTACTTTTATCAAGTGTCTAAGACGTACAGCTAATATTGTAATTTCTATACACATTTTTTAGATAAACTTTAAGTTCATATATATAATATACTACTCAAAACTTTGTGTAATTATTAACCTGCATTGTATTTGTGTGTTATTACTAATAAAATGTTTGCACTTGAAAAATTTAAATAAAGTTTAAAATTTTCTATACATTCAACATTTAATGATAGTTGGGGGAAATAGTCCAACATATTATCACATACATGCCCCGTCTTTTGAAATAATTATTACGCCATAAACATTTTTTCTGTCACTTATAAAATGTCTAATTATTTCAATATTATTATTACGAATTATTCAATTTTCCAACATTTAAATGCCTTCTCTATATTTCAATTCAAAGTCACAATTTTTTTATAACATCATTTGTATTAATTACTTTAGTTTTATTTGGATTAATAACTCATCTTTACAATCCAGATATAATCCTCATATCATTGTAATTCCAGATTTATAAATCCTTTTCCCTTCAAAACTAACCTATTACTAGATATTTATTTATCAACTCTTTTGTACATATATCAAACAAAACAGGAAATAACTTTTTATAACATTACTTTTAGCTAAAAAATCATAAAATCTTGATTTGTATATAAAATTTTTATAAATGTTTCTCATTGAAGACTAAATCTTTTTTTTTTTTCACAATATTCAACAAAATAAATTTAATTTATCAAATATTCTTTTGCCATCAACGAGTACTAATAGTAACGTCCCTTCTTCTGTCTACCTTTCTTTCTTTCTCTAGCTATATATATAAATTTTGAAAATGATATAAAAATATTAAAAAGATTTCTAATTAAATATTAAAAATCTAAAAAGAGAATCAATAGTAATTTTCAATGATTTGTTAGTAAAGGAAGTCGATATCTTCTTACAGTTATAAATAATTATTTTCATTCTGTATGAATCTTTTTGGTGCCCCTCCCATCCATCACATATTTGTATATATTCAATTTTTCTTCCTATCAATGAATCTTTCATCTTAATTCAATCATTATTGCAACCATCCATCAGTACAGAAAGCAGACCTATCTCTTTCACTCTGGATGCATTTTGAGCATCCACTTGATTTTTTTCAAGTATGCAAGACATAAATAGCTCATTTTGTAATTTAATTTTTCATATACATTTTTTTGATAATTTTAATTTTACACACACGCACATATATGTAGATTAAACTTTTATTCCATTACACATTCTTGAAACATATAACTAAAGATATGTGAAAAAGATAAATAATTTTCAAAATGCAAATTTTGTGCTGAACCAGCTATTCATTAGTTGGCCCAGACAGTCTTTTAAACATATCTTTATTATTTATTTATCATTATATAGATAGCAATTTAATATAGTTTAATTACAAGTATTGGTCTCTCTGAACTCACAATTTAGACACAAACCATTTTATAGAAGTACATTAATGATTTTTATTGATCATTTATTAAACTAGAGATTATTCCTAGCCCATATATGCGCTGTTTAATTTTTCCTTAATTAATAATACAGGTGTACTGTTATAGAGTTATCAACCCTCAAGCTTTCTTGCTAACACCAACAGTAACAAGCATCTCTCACTCTGAGACATCCATGTTATTTTTGTTAAGGATGTAAGAGATACATAGTTAATATTGTAATTTAACTTTCTATATACATTTTTAAAAATAATTTACTTGTGTGTGTGTATATATATATATAATTTAAACTCCTATTTTATTACACATTCTGAAGCATATGACTGAAAGACATGTAAAAAAGATAAATCTCAAATTCGTTCAGTCATCTAGCTTTTAAGCAATCTAAGTAATCAATCAATATTTGTTGGTAAATGAATCTTAACTATTAATAAAGTCCTAAAATATTTTTGATTAAGGAAGTATTGAATTGATTATTAAAAGAATTCACAATTATGATAACACATTCTTCAACATTGGTAAAACAATTAGTGAACCCTCCATTTTAGTCCTTTAGATTCTACAATTTCTTTAAATATATTTCATAATTTTGCCTCAGAAGTATATATATATTATTACTTTTTTAATCAATCAACTTTATATTTTCAATATTTCTGCATTTCTAATTCTATTCCTTCTACCTCCACTTCACACAAACATTATTTTCAAATTCATATAAGAAAGATTCTGTCTTGACATTGCAAGCTAAACCCAAATAAAAAATACTTAAGCTTCTTTTAAAAAAATTATTAGATCACAAAAGTTATTTCTATCTTTTATAAAATATCAGTGAAACCCAGATTAATGTTTTTTTTCTTTCTTCTTCTTCTTCTTCTTCTTCTTCTTCTTCTTCTTCTTCTTCTTCTTCTTCTTCTTCTTCTTCTTCTTCTTCTTCTTCTTCTTCTTCTTCTTCTTCTTCTTCTTCTTCTTCTTCTTCTTCTTCTTCTTCTTCTTCTTCTTCTTCTTCTTCTTCTTCTTCTTCTTCTTCTTCTTCTTCTTCTTCTTCTTCTTCTTCTTCTTCTTCTTCTTCTTCTTCTTCTTCTTCTTCTTCTTCTTCTTCTTCTTCTTCTTCTTCTTCTTCTTCTTCTTCTTCTTCTTCTTCTTCTTCTTCTTCTTCTTCTTCTTCTTCTTCTTCTTCTTCTTCTTCTTCTTCTTCTTCTTCTTCTTCTTCTTCTTCTTCTTCTTCTTCTTCTTCTTCTTCTTCTTCTTCTTCTTCTTCTTCTTCTTCTTCTTCTTCTTCTTCTTCTTCTTCTTCTTCTTCTTCTTCTTCTTCTTCTTCTTCTTCTTCTTCTTCTTCTTCTTCTTCTTCTTCTTCTTCTTCTTCTTCTTCTTCTTCTTCTTCTTCTTCTTCTTCTTCTTCTTCTTCTTCTTCTTCTTCTTCTTCTTCTTCTTCTTCTTCTTCTTCTTCTTCTTCTTCTTCTTCTTCTTCTTCTTCTTCTTCTTCTTCTTCTTCTTCTTCTTCTTCTTCTTCTTCTTCTTCTTCTTCTTCTTCTTCTTCTTCTTCTTCTTCTTTCTTCTTCTTTTATTTCTTCTTCTTCTTCTTTCTTCTTCTTCTTTCTTCTTTGTCTTCTTCTTTCTTCTTCTTCTTCTTCTTTCTTCTTATTATTATTTATTCTTCTTCTTTCTTCTTCTCTTCTTCTTTCTTCTTCTTCTTTCTTCTTCTTCTTCTTCTTCTTCTTTTTATTATTATTATTATTATTATTACTACTACGTTTCAATAAAGGCTTTATTAACCTCAATGGTTTACAAATGTTTACATCTAGAAAATTTCAAATTTTACATACAATGAGTAATATTAGGGTAAACATATATATAAAGGAAATTTAATGGTTACACTTTGTGGTTGATGGACTATAACAATATGAAGGATAAAAAAAAATAATTAGAGTTCTAAAGTTTGATAAGCTTAGTTTTGTGGGCATGTCTTTTTGAATGTTAGTTGTATGATAGTTTTTTTGCAGCATTCACAGCATTGATGGTTGCCTTAACAATGACCATGTTGCTGCATATAAGTGGGGGTTGGTTATTATTCTATCTCTATTTCTAATGTGTAACAGTTTGTTGCTAAATGTAGCTGGGTGTCGTCTGGTATTATTGCCAATTAAGAAAGTACATCTGGTGCACCAGTACACGTATAGTACAAATGTTGTTGCCCTAATGCTAGGTATTGATCTTCCCTGAAAAGCAACCATTATGTGATTAATGATTGTACCTGGTTTTCTGTAAGTGTTACACATCATCTGTCATGTTTGGTTAAGTGCTATACATTGATAAATAATGTGGTCCAGTGTCTCTTCTGCTCGATGGCAGAGTCCACAGAAAGGATCAATAAATCTGTACATTCTTATATGATAAAGAAAGTGGGTTGGTGGCAAGGCAATGAGATTCATTTTAATGATAAAATCAAAGTATTTGGGATCTAGAGCCCATTTTTTATATTCTTTGAGTAGTAGCAGTAGTAGTAGTAGTAGTATTACTATTACTACTACTACTACTACTACTACTACTACTACTACTACTACTACTATTATTATTATTATTATTATTATTATTATTATTATTATTACTATTATTATTATTGTTGTTGTTGTTATTGTTATTATTATTATTATTGTTGTTGTTGTTGTTGTTATTGTTGTTGTTACTATTATTATTATTATTATCAATGTTGTGTGAGGTTTCCCTTGATCATCATAAAAATTATTATTAGGGAATGTTTATATAAGGCCAGCCATGTCTTTTTCTGATTTGGATGCCTTACTTTGTACTTTTGAAGAATTTTTGATTGATTGTAAAATAAATATTATCATTACTGGAGATTTTAACATTCCTGATTTATTTGATAATGCTTCTTTTGATATTTCTTCTTTATCACACAAAGCATAAAGGATGTTACAATTCTTTAATTTTTTGAATTTAAAACAGCATAATTTCCATTTAAATTCAATTGGATGGATGGTTGAAATGTTGGAGTGTGGAGTGGATTGAAGCCTGTCCATTAAAGTATGAAGATCAGCTATCTTAATATACATCTGAGCACTTATTGCATATATGTGTAGAGATGATAATCTGGGCCAACTGATGATTGCTGGTTTAGCATGAAATACTTATATTGGTGATTATTTATCTTTTCGACATATATGTGTTTAAGTGTATCAGTGATATGAGATAGAGTGGTAAGAGGTGGATGGTCATGTGAAAATCTGTGCTCATATACCCTATATATTTAAATTCTTATAATCGAAAACTTGATTATGTTCTAAGTAACTCACTTGAGATTAAATGTTTTTGTGTTTCATCTCTTAATTTTTCTATTGATTTACATCACCCACCTATTGAATTTTTTGTTAAAATAAATTATTTTAAGTGGCATGTTCCTTTAAATATTAAAAGATGTTTATAAAACGGGGGATTATATGGGTCTGTGTAAGATAATTTCTAATTTTCATTGGAGCCGTTATATTCCTCAACAGATGTTAATTATAATATTGACTTTTTTAATCAAGTATTTAATGATCTGATTGATTTTTATAAACCAAAAAAAAAAAAAAACGACTCTCACAATTATTATTTCCCTTTTTGGTTCTCCGATAAACTTAAAAAAATTATTAGAAGGAGATTGTATCATCATAAGCAGTACATTAAAACATTAAATATACTTTTTTTATTGTAATTTTGTTAATTATAGAAGATTGGTTAAAGCTATTCAGAAAATTGATTATCAAAACTATATTAAAAATATGGAGCTCAATTTGTCAGATAATTCTAAAGAATTTTGGTCTTTTATTAAAAGTTCTGGCATTACCAAAGAAAGTCTCAATTAGATTATAACTCATTTTTCAGTGCTGATGACTTCTCAGTTCACTTTTTTGAATTATTTGGAAATTCTCAACTATCTGGGTTTAATTTGACTAATGGATGTTTTAATGACAGCATTTCTATTGATGGTTTCAACAATAGTGATATTATATCAGCTGTCAAAGAACTCGATACACATTCAACTATAGGTTGTGACAATATACCTTCTTTCATTTATAAAGCTTGTGTAGAATATATTGCTGCTCCTTTATGTTATATTCTTAATTGTTCCATTAAAAATTGTATTTTTCCTAACTCTCTAAAACTTACCAAAGTTACACCTATTTTTAAAAATGGTTTGAAAGCTAATGTTAATAATTTTAGACCAATTTCTGTCCTTCATATACTTGCACACACATTTGAAAGATATGGTTATAAGACAATTGTTAATGACATAAATAAGATTTTGGTTCCTGTGTAACATAGTTTTTTACCTGGAAGATCAACTGAAACTAATCTTTTAACAATAACAAATCACATTGCTAATGCCTTTGAGAATCAGTGTAATTTAGATGTTGTTTATTTTAATTTATCCAAGGCATTTGATAAAGTGGATCATTCCAAATTACTTAACAAAATGTACAAATTAGGTTTTTCCTATAATTTGGTTGCATAGTTTAAATCTTTTATTAGGAAGAGAATATATTATGTAAAGTTTAAGAATAATTCTTCTAATCCATATTATTGTAATATAGAAGTACCTCAGGGCAGTATCCTTGCACCTCTATTGTTTAACATTTATATTGATGGTTTGGGAGAGAGTTTGGAATTTTCACATATTTTATGTTATGCAGGTGACTGTAAAATTTTTAGGAATATCAATTCAATTAATGATTGCATATTATTACAAAAAGATATTAATAATTTTGTGAAATGGTGTAGAGATAATAAAATTGATATTAATATGGATAAATGTTCAACAGTTTCTTATTCCAAAAAATCTTAAATAATAATTTGTCCTTATTATATTGAAGATCATAATATAAAATTTGTTGATATTCAGAAAGACCTTGATATTATTTTTGCAAGAAATGGATCATTTCATCATCATATTGAAAATGTATTAAATAAGGCTTTTAAAATTATTGGTGCAATTTTAAGGCATGGTAGACAATTTAATAGTTTTACAAAATATAAATTATTCCTCTCTTTGGTTTAGCCTATTTTAGAATATAGATCTGTTGTTTGAAATCCCAGTTCCAAATAAGATATTATTAAAATTCAATTGGTTTATGATAAATTTTTCAAGTGTATTATCCCTATCCATTAGAAGAAAAATGAGAGATCTTAAAATTTTATATAACCATGTCAATCAGAAAATTATATTAACTAAAAAAATTTCAAATATTACTTTTAATAATTGTTTACATAAAACACATTTACATTATTTTATATTAAGGTTTGTCACTCTAACATATTAAAATTTTCGCCTTTGTTTCATTTGACTAATACCTATAATCATGATTTTACTAATGAAAATATTTTTACCTTAGACTAATTATATTAATAATTTGTCATTTTTACTCAATTATATATATATATTATTTATGTATATTATTGTATAGTTGCTATGGTGCAATTCTGTAATTGGTTAAGGCTTTAGTTTTGTACGGTAAATAAATTGAATTATTATTATTATTATTATTATTATTATTATTATTATTATTATTATTATTATTATTATTATTATTATTATTATTATTATTATTATTATTATTATTATTATTATTATTATTATTATTATTATTATTATTATTATTATTATTATTATTATTATTATTATTATTATTATTATTATTATTATTATTATTATTATTATTATTATTATTATTATTATTATTATTATTATTATTATTATTATTATTATTATTATTATTATTATTATTAATATTATTATTATTATTATTATTATTACTATTATTATTATTATTATTATTGTTACTTATTATTATTATTATTATTATTAGTATGGCATATAATTATTATTATTATTCATCATATTATTACTCATATTATGTATTATTGTATTATGTATTATTATTGTATTAGTTATTATTAGTGCAATTACTGTAATTGGCATTAATGCTGTTAGTTTTGTACTATAAATAAATTGAATTGAATTGAATTGAATAATATTATTATTATTATTATTATTATTATTATTATTATTATTATTATTATTATTATTATTATTATTATTATTATTATTATTATTATTATTATTATTATTATTATTATTATTATTATTATTATTATTATTATTATTATTATTATTATTATTATTATTATTATTATTATTATTATTATTATTATTATTATTATTATTATTATTATTATTATTATTATTATTATTATTATTATTATTATTATTATTATTATTATTATTATTATTATTATTATTATTATTATTATTATTATTATTATTATTATTATTAGTATTCAGAATTCATTATTATTATTATTCATTATTATTATTATTATTATTATTATTATTGTTGTTGTTGTTGTTGTTATTATTATTATTATTATTATTATTATTATTATTATTATTATTATTATTATTATTATTATTATTATTATTATTATTATTATTATGTTTCAAAGAAAATAACTTTATTGATGACCATAGGGTTACATTTGCTATAAGACACTTCGTATACATATATTTACATTGCTAGTGAGTAAACCAAGTTTAAGTTTGTATCTGTGATGTACAAAAAAATTAAATTAGGAGGGAAAGATATTTAAACATTGTTAAGGGGGGTGAAAATACATATGTATATGTTACATTTATGAGCATTGCTTGCTGTAATCAGAGTTCTCAAAAGTCTTGGGTTATCATTGTTCAATTTGCAAAACTTCAACTTGTATGTATATTGCAGTGCTGGGTTTAGTTTGCTTTCCAGTATTTGAGTTCTGATTTTGTTGTTACTGTTCTCTATATTAATAGTATGCAATCAAAGACAACATTCTGTTTTTTTATTTGTAGATAATTGCCACATTTCTTTCTTATTTTTTTAAATATTGGTTGATGGCATAGATTGTTGATTATTTAGCCATCTTAGAGGTTTGATTGTTGTGTTATCAGTGACCAGGTTGCTGCATAGATGTCTGGATGTGCAATTTTATTGTCTCTGGCTCGTAGTTTTGCCAGTTTGATATTGAAAGTTGATGGATGTCGCCTTGTGTTGTTACCTAAAGTGAATGTGCATCTAGTGCACCAGTATGCATAAAGCACAAAAGTGGCTGCATGGACTGATGGAATAGAGCCTTTGCAATATGAATTAAAGATTGTTTGAAGGGTTGTGTTAGATTATCTATATGCTCCTATCATAATAAATCAAATTCAGTCTAGTGCTGGACAAAGATAGAGTAGATGTTCCTGTGCTTTCTTCAGCCCTGTGACACAGGGGACAAAAAGGACCAATGTTCATGTATAGTCTCCGATAGCTCAGAAAATATATCAAGGGCAGTGTATGTAGGTTTAGTCTCAGCAAAAAAATTGAAATACTTTGGCTCCAGGGACCATTTTTTAAACTTTACGGAGTAATTGTAGATTATTGATTTTCAGCATTGTCAGATTGATGTCATGATTTTTTTGGATGGATTAATGAATAAATTTGCCAGTATGAATGCTTGTATATTGTCTGAAGAGATATCTGTGGATCTGTGGTTTTTATATGATTGATCATTGATGCTAGTAGTAGTAGTAGTAGTAGTAGTAGTAGTAGTAGTAGTAGTAGTAGTAGTAGTAGTAGTAGTAGTAGTAGTAGTAGTAGTAGTAGTCAAGATGGCCACCATGCCTCACAAGCACGCCGTTTTGGCTCCAGAATAATTTTAAAATTTTCATTGAAATTCTACTATTTGAGTCTACTTGTGGTTGATACTTTTATCATTATAGTTTATTACACCGGAATAAACAATTAGGTAGGTAAAATCTACTTCCTTTTTTAAAATCTGACAGATTTAATTTATCTGTTCTATAACTATGGAGTCGAAAGACTCGTTGCTTCTAAATCAAATGACAAACGTAAGTGAGCCTACAAATAATTCTGTTATGTCTAATAATAATTCATCATTTCAAACTGAAGATGTTCAAATTACAATCAATAACCAAAATAAATCGAATAACACAATTCAAACTAGCAATCAAGTGAAACCGCAAGCTAAGCTAATGAAACCTAAGAAAACGTTCGGCTCTGTTAACGTTCAAACGAGCATGCAAGAGTCTATCGAAAACATGGACAGTTTCCCAGAATTACCGAAAACAACTAATAATATTAATGCTAATAACCTTATGCAAGAATCAGACAATAATCAACACTTTTTCAAACAAGATCTAAAGGAAAATCAAATAAAAGAAAATAATTCGTATGCTAGAGCAGTTAAATCTCATGCCGATAATATTACCAGTAACGTGCAGAATTCAACTGAATACTTAACAGAAGTATTAGGCTTAGAAAATGATAACGAAGACGAACAAAATAATGTAAATATAATTCCAGATGATACCCAATTAATTACTTCGGAATTATATGCTCAGTACACAAATAATTTTAACCAAACCATACCTCAAAGTCTCTTTAGATCATTCCAAAAATTTCATAGCGAGAAAACGTTAATAATGGCAGTTACAAACACGGAATGCGATTTATTTAAATTTCCTATGGATGAATTTTATCAACTTTTGACGGAAAAAAAATTATGGACATTTATTTATAAAATATTATACCATCCTAATAATAGATATTTATGCATAGAATTCCATAATAAAACGCAAAGGAATATTTTCAAAAATAATATTAAATTTTTGAACTCAAGAATCCTTTGTTACATCGATATGGAGCGACCCCTATCTCTACAAGGAAGAATCAAAAACTGCCACGTTGATTTTAAAGAAATTGACTTGCAATTAATTCTTTCAAAATACGGGAAAATAACAAACTTTAAATATCTGCTTGATAAAAATGCAGTTATCCCAGTATTTTTAAATATTGCGACGTTTAGCATAACATTAAACAAGAATGTTACACCTAGTGATATACCAACTGTACATGAAACAGACATCTCACCAGTAATCGTCACTTTCAGAGGTTTACCACCCCAGTGCTTTCATTGCAAACAACGATCGCATTTAATACAAGAATGCCCTACCAAAGTATGTCAAAAATGCGGATTAAAACACTCGAGAACACATCGTTGCTGGAGCCAATTAAATACAACAAAATATAACGAAAATATCAACATCAAAATAACACCAACTTTAAGTCAAACAGGAGATAATGATAATACCCAAACGGAGTTACCACAAACCCGGGATTCATCAACCTTGATTATCTCTGACAAACAATCAATACCAATACACCTGGATGTACCAATAATTAGTAACTCAGAACTTGATGATGAGAATATTAGCTCATCCTCATCAAGTGAGCTTGAAGATATTTTCGCGGAAGATTCCATTCCATTTCAATTAGTAACAAAAAATAAAAAAATTGCAAAAAGAAAAAAGGGAATTGATGTAACTGAATCGATTCAAGATAATAATAATCAATCTACCGCTATAAAATGTAAATCACCAGTGAATCATGCTCCAACAAAGCAATCCACTCCGTTTAAAAAGAAAATAAAATCTAATAACTCTGACCTCCAAATAACAGGAACTCCAACGGACACACACTCGGATAGACAATTGCGTTCAGTTGCTTCCACTTCAACACCACAACAGCAGGTATATTTAGCTGGTGTTGATATCCACAGAAGAACACATAAAAAAATAAAAGTTAATACTGAACACACATCAGATAATCCTAATGCAAATTATCCTGGACACATTAAACCAAACAAAACTTAGTGATATATCATGAATGAAGAACTATATCCAACCGTTTTTATTTTATTTTTATTTTTTCCAATTTGTGTTAAATACTCTGTTGTAATGATTTTTTTGTTAATTTTTATGTTTGGTAGGGGTTCATTGCTGATTACACTTACCCAGCTAAAATACATATATCACATTAATAATATTATACACACACTACATGACAAACAACCACACATAATTACATCTTATACCCGTAAACTAAATAAACATAAACTTTATAATAAACAAACACATATATCTATAAATTATAAACTCACTAATACATTTTTCCTTTTATTATTAAACATGCTATATCTGTTCTCATTATATACTATACAAAATTATTACCTTCCTTTAACATCCTATCCCACTGTTACATTGGATAGACTGTTCCAGTCTTCATATGACTATACTTACTCCATAAAATCTTACTTTCCACTACCAAGATCATTAACAACTACAAACATTATGCATATACAACAAATTACCATAATCATTGTACAATCTAGAATTACTCATGCTAGTATCAATTACTGAAGTTAATGTCAGAGGGATAAACTCACCCCATAGAATGTTTGCCATTACCAGCTGGATTCGGCAATTCACACCACATATTCTTTTTTTTACAGAAACCAAATGCTCAGTAAGTTCTCCTTTTAAACCTGAGCAGCATCTTGCCAAGTTTGGATATACCAGATTTTCCACATCAAACTATTCAGCTGCAGGAATAGGAGTACTCATCAATAGGAATTCTCCATTCCAATCTTTCAACATCTTATATATTGATCAACACATGATTATCATCACTCTTCATAATGCAGCATGCACAATAAATATTATAGCATTATACTTATATAATCAACCAATACTCATACACCAGCTTATTAACATAATTAATTTAACACTAGCAACAAATCCACACCCCATAATTCTCTTGGGTGACTTTAATATGTCATACCAAGACTTTACGATGAAATATCTTCATAAAATTAACAAAAGGCTAATGAGCTCAGAAGGTTTCTTTTCATCAAATACAATATCATTTTTCACTAAAAATCATTCATCATTAATAGATCTACTCTTTTACTCTCCTGAATTGCACTTTATAATTACACCCTCCCTAAACCCAGTAGCTTTTTCTGACCATCATGCCCTTAATGTCGTATTAAATTTAGATATGCAGATACACTCAACACTTTTACTGAACAATACCACCCGTTTATTATTAAAAACAAATGCTCCTGAAGCCATAATATCTAACGCATACATTTATTTTAAAAAAATTGACATACTTTCACTCCAACCAACAGAAGCTTGGTTTTCCTTCATTAATATTTTAGCTTCTAACATCAAACATTATACTGCAAGAAATCCTTCTCCTACTGCACTTAGCAAAAAATTAGATATACTGCATATGAAGCTAAAAAGCACACCTACCAGCTCAAATTCAGTTAATACCATAATGTTACTAAAGCAAGAGTTCAAACAGACACAACTCACACTAGCTAATTATCTTTCTATTAAAAAAGCCAAAATCTTTTTAAAAAACACCCATGACTGGTCAAGGGCATATATCAAATGGGCATTAGGCTATAACTCTAATATAATCACACCCTCATCCATATTAATAAATGATAAAATGATTACCGGAATAAATATGCTTCCACCAATTAAACAATATTTTAAAACTAAATTTCAAAAGCTACCTATGCCAATTCTCGCTCCACTTTATTTTGGTATGTCACAAACTATCCTTAATATATCTAAAGAAGACATTGCAAATAAATTAAAAACTATTCCAAACAACTCGCATCCAGGAACACATGCCATTCCGAAATTTTTGCTTGAACACCTTAGCCACTTTACTATTCCCATAATTTACAATATGCTACATTACTTGTCAAATCAAATTCATAGTATAGAACTACTCTATCCTGTCTCACTAGTGCCCTTTCTAAAAAAACCTTTACTACCCTCCCCTCTCAATAATCTTAGACCTATATCTATGTCCCCACTAATCATTAAAATAATAGAATCCATTATTAAAGATAAAATCCAGCCTCTTATATTACCTACTCTATCTAAATTTCAGTTTGCCAAAAAAGGCTCATCCATCCCCGAGGCTCATGTCTTATTTAGGGCACTAACTGATGACATCCGCCACCATAGAAAAGCTGCACCTATTGCAGTACAATTAGATATTGAAGCTGCCTTTGATTCTGTGCCTATTGAAAAACTCTTAGAAGTGCTTGGTAGTCATGGAATCCCGATTCCAATTATGTATATTTTAGCTAATCTCTTTATAAATAGAAACATACACATCACCTTAAATGGAAAAATGTCATCAGAATTCACTCCACATAATTCAATTCCCCAAGGTTCACCCCTTAGTGCCCTCCTCTTCATCACCTACATTAATCCCCTCTTACTTCAAATTGAAACTGAACTACCGGGAATACACACAATTTTTTTAAACCGTACAATTAACCATATTTCATTCATGGATGACATAACTGTTTTTCTTCCCTCACAGAAATTGTTACCAAAACTACATAACATATTAAAAAAATACACAAAAGATTATACTCTAAAATTCAATCCCGAAAAAATGGCCACATGGTCCATACTTACTGGCACTCCAATTAAAACAAAAGTTGAAACCCGACCTCATAACTTTCTGGGAATACCCTTCCATCAATCAGTAAATATAATGAGAATAAATATACAAAATCAATTAATCATTTCTATACAAAAAATTATTAATTCTCTAACTAAAGCTTATCTTTCAATACACAGCAAGATATCTCTAATTAACATGCTAATCTATCCAAAAATTAATTTCTATTCACCCACCATTAAATTCACAACCTCATTCATTAAGAAAATCAATTCTCTATGTACTAAATTGATCTGGAACCAGAAGACAATTTCTATTAGCATTAATAAACTCCAAAAGCATTCAAAATTTAATGGCTTATCTTTGCATTCAATAAATACCTTTTATTATCAAAAATCCTATAATACACTATTTAAAATCTGCACTAACTTTCAGAATTTTTGGGTTTTCATTCCAATATCTCCTACTGACACACCTCCACCTATTAACAATAAGTTCATTAATAACCTAATTAAAAACATATGTCAATACAAATTACCAGATAATATGTTTACAGCAAAAATTAAGTACTGGGATGCATATCAAAATATGACTAACCTAGATCTGCTTCAGACACCAGATAGTACACTTAAACTAACAAACAAATCTTTAATACAAAAATTTAAATTTTGGTATCTAGAACCTAAATACTTAGACTTCCTCATCAAAATTAACATGGATGCATTACCAACAAGTGAATTTCTTTTCAATAAGAGCAAATATACTAACATTCATTCTATCTGTCCCTTATGTGGTAGGGAGGATGAAACAATGCAACATTTTTTATATCACTGCAATGCCTTACATATATATAGACAACTGATATCCACACTCATTTATAATTCTAAACCAATATGTGACATCTTAATAGAAAATATTCAAAAAGGAATATTTCCCAATATAAGGCTGTCCATCTTTATCATTTTTACTCTCTGGTTCTTAAGATGTCACTTTGTTTTTAATCCAACATCACGAAAATATAAATCTCTTTTTGAAAATAAAATCCTAAAAATTAAAATGAGAGATCATTCTTTGGCCCCGGCGGATATAGTCAATGCCACCTGGAGCCTCATAAAATTATCTCCACAATAATAACTCTTAAACAAAATCAGCAATGGACTAAAAAAACTATTACAACCATCAATGAATAGCTTACTCATTAATTTTCATGCCCCAATTTTTTTTCTTCTCTTTATGATTCATGTAATATTTGTTTACTTTTTTATATATATATAAAAAAAAAAAATATTATGTAAAATTTTTTTAACATGTAATCAGAATATAGAAATTATGTAACATTTTTAATTTGTAATCACAATATAGACATAATAATAAAAAACTTTTTAAAACTAGTAGTAGTAGTAGTAGTAGTAGTAGCAGTAGTAGTAGTAGTAGTAGTAGTAGCAGTAGTAGTAGTAGTAGTAGTAGTAGTAGTAGTAGTAGTAGTAGTAGTAGTAGTAGTAGTAGTAGTAGTAGTAGTAGTAGTAGTAGTAGCAGCCATCTTGGCTCTTGACAGAGAAAGTTGACTCATTTCAGCTCCTGCTTTAGACTTAAGTTTTATTGGTTTTTGATTGAATTTGATAGTGAAAAGTATACCAAAAGAAAAAGGAAATTTTCCACATAAAGGTAAGCTCTATTTAGAGCAAAATTGTTATTAATTTAAGGAAGAATATTGGAGTTAAAATGTCTAATATTTTTGATTCTAATTCTAATTTAAAAATTGCTAATAATAGCTTAGATAAAAATAATTCTTATCAAGATCTAGAAGTAGTCAAAGTTAACAATAATTATTTTTCAAAAGTAAAAACTGGATCCAATATGGCTGAAGCCTTATCTGATTTATCTAAAACAAGAAATAAGTTTAAAAATACCAATTTTCCTGAGGCCTTATCTGATTCTATTGAATTAAACAAGAATGTTAAACAAACTTATGCTAGTATTCTAAAGCAAAAATCTGAACAAGATAACAATGTAATTACAGAAGAAAATTTAACAGAAATTTTTAATTTTGACAATGAACTACAAATGGAACAAGAAAATACAAATTTATTATCAACTAGTAATACAGATTATGTTTCTGCATGTCAAAAATTTATACAAACAATTCCTTTAACAGTTCTTAAATCATTTCAAAAATTTAAAAGTATTAAAACCTCTACTATAGCTATAACAGATACTAATTCTTCAGTCATGAATTTTCCTACTGATGAATTTTATTCTTATCTATCAGAAAAAAACTTTGGTCAATGATATACAAAGTGCTAGACCATCCTAATAGCAGATATAAAACAATAGAATATCATAATGTGGCTCAGAAACAAATATTTGAAAAACATATTCACTTTCTTAATGGAAAATTTATTTGTTACATAGACATTGATAGACCTACAAATTTGAATGGACAAATTAAGAACTGTCATGTAGACTTTAAAGCTGATGATCTACAAGATTTACTAAAAAATGTTGGAACTGTGGCCAACTTTAAATATGTATGGGAAAAAAGAGCCACACAGCCAGTTCTAACCAATACTGCTCATTTCACTATGACATTGAAGAAAAATATGCAACCAACGGATATACCAACATTACATGCAACAGATTCTTCACCTTTGATAGTTACTTTCAGGGGCATTTCACCTCAGTGTTTTTTTTGTAAAGCCAGAGATCATCTTGTCAAAGAATGCCCTAACCGTTTTTGTAAAAAGTGTGGTATTAAAAAAACAAAAATGCATCAGTGCAGTAGAGATCCAATAGCTAATAATGAAATCAGACTCATGCAAAGTAACCCTGAAAAAACAAAAGTAGATGAACCTATTCCCAATAATGAAGACAACAACACAGATATCCAAAATCTCAGCCTTGACAACTCTTCCGCTCTTCAAAATCTCAGCTTTGATGATCCTAGTCAAAATAGCTCCATAAATACTATACCAAATCAATCTTATACCTCACAGGAGGAATCAGAAACAGAGTACATGAGTGATACCTTACCATTTCCTTGCTCTGATAAAGAGTTCCAATTAATTAAAGTGAAGACTAAGAAACAAATACACAAGAGAAAAAAATCCACATTGCATCAAGAGCCTATACAAACTAATGAACCTGACAAACATAGTGAAAAAAAAATCAAAGAAAAAAGATACAAAGTCAACCCACACCAGCATTAAAAAAACAAAACTCACAAATAAAACAGGTGAAACAGATGATCCAACTTATGATTCAACACTTCATTGGACCAGGCAAAAACAAAGCACAAATCAATTGACACAGGAGCAGCTTCGTCTGATGGCAAGAATGGATGTGCACAGAAGATCTACTAAATCTAAGGATAGCATAACAAATACCATGTCTCAAAATACAGAGACAGACTTTGAAGCACCATTTAAAATAGACTATCAAGATGAGTTACATAAATAACACTTATAGACTTTCAAACCAGGACAATTTTTTGGATTTAACCCCAAATGTGAAAATAATTATCATGTTTATGAACAAAAATATGCACAACAAACTCAATAGAACTTCACTTACAAAGGTAGGTTCATTGTTTTCACAGTGGTGTATTGTTATAATTTTTCTTTTCTGTATAACATATTCCTATTACACTTTTACTAATATTAGTTGTCCCATTCATTGTATAATAAACTATAAAATATCTTTCTCCCACCATTTTATGTAATTGGTAATATGGGTCTCTCTATTACAGCAGTCAATGTAAGGGGTATTAACTCTACCCAGCGAATATTTGCAATTACCAATTGGATAAGGCAATTCTCACCTCATATCCTTTTATTTACAGAGACAAAATGCTCAGTACATTCTACATTTAAATCCAGAACTCTACCTTAGTAAATTTGGATACAGTAAATTTTCAACATCTGATATTGCTGCTGCTGGGGTAGGGATTCTCATCCATCATTGTTCTCCTTTTCAAACCTTTAAGATTTTATACTTAGATCAGCATATGAGTATAATTATTCTATATAATTCTTTTTTTACGCTAAATTTAATAACTTTCTATCTGTATAATCAGCCAGTGTTAATTCACCAATTAATAAGTAAAATAAATTTAATATTAGCTACAAATGCTCTTCCGATCTATAATCAAGGGTGATTTTAACATGTCTTATAAGAATTTTACATTAAAATACCTTCATTTGATTAATAAAAATCTCATGAGTGCTGAAGGTTTTTTTCCAACTAACTCCATTTCATTCTACACTAAAAAACACTCCTCTCTAATAGACCTTGTATTCTATTCACCAGATCTACATTTCATAATAAGTCCCTCTCTATGTCCTGTAACTTTCTCTGATCATTTAGCACTTAATGTGGAACTTGCAATAGACATGCAACATCAACCAATTCTTCCTCTAAATAAAACTACTCGTCTTCTTTTAAAATCCACTACACCTGAAGCTGTTCTCTCTGAGATTTATATTTATTTTAAGAAGGTAGACATACTATCTTTAAACCCAGTAGAGGCCTGGCTATCATTTATTAACATAATCTCTTCTACTATTCGACATTATACCTCCAAAAATAGTTCTCCCACTAATCTTGTTAATAAGTTAGATACAATACACTTAAAACTAAAAAATACTTCATGTGACCCTTCTTCAGTTACATCAATAATGTTTTTAAAACAAGAATACAAGCAAACCCAACTCATACTGGCTGATTATCTCTCTATAAAAAAAGCAAAAATTTTTCTAGCTAATCCCCATAACTGGTCTAAAGGATATATTCGGTGGGCTTTAGGTTATACTCCCAAAAAATTAACTCCTTCATCTATTATTTTTGATTCAAAAATGATTGCTGGGGAAGACATGACTCCGCAAATATATTACCACTTTAAATCTAGACTCCAAAAATTTCCTTTTCCAAAATTTTCTTCATTTCACTTTGGTTTTACCACAGAAGAACATAACATTACAAAGTATGAAATTGCTCTCAAGTTGAACGCTTTTCCCAACAATACACACCCAGGTACACATGCAATTCCAAAATTTTTATTATCACATCTTAGCCACTTTACTATCCCAATAGTACACAATATGATAAATTATCTATCAAAACAAATATATAACATTGACCAACTTTATCCAGTATCACTGGTCCCTTTTCTAAAAAAAAATACACTTCCTTCTCCTCTAGATAATCTACGCCCTATTTCAATGTCTCCTCTGATCATCAAACTAATAGAGTCTCTTTTAAAAGACAAAATTCAACCCCTAATACTTCCTGGGTTGTCTAAGTTTCAGTTTGCTAGAAAAGGATGTTCTACTTCTGAAGCACTTATGTTATGTAAAATATTAATAGAGGATGTAAGACAAGCTAGAAAATCAGCACCTATTGCAATTCAATTAGACATACAGGCTGCAT
>JAQFVV010014061.1:0-25000 GCA_028023455.1 Epiperipatus broadwayi
TGTTAATAATAAATGAATACTTCCATTCCCAATATGAGATATAGTACTTATGATTTGCCCATATATAAGCATTTGGGTAGGAAAGAATAAGTGGATTCATTTTATTCCTTCATAAATACTATATCTCATGTTGGGAATGAAAGTATTCATTTATTATTAACACTTGTAAAAAGCGCATGCGCAATAGCTTGAAAGGCTGATCTTTAAATGTATTTATGCAGAAAAGAAATAATGTCAAAGATTTAAAATCATTATAAATTTTATTTTATTCTAAATTTTATTATAAAGTTAATATAGAGATAAATATATTTTGCATATAAAGATAAACTTTGGTTAAATGTGTTACCTATAAAGTAAGATACTTACGAGTTTTAAAAATGTTTTCTGTAAAAATGTGTATTAAAATTAATCCATTTCACTGAATTTTGAACCAATTAAAGGTTGAAGTCAAAAGTAGATTTTAAAATAGATTTAAAATAAAATTACCTGAGTTAAAATCAAGGGAACTACCTACCTTTAAAAAACCAATAACTCAGCAGGATTCACTGCCTTTGCTAAAAATATTGCAAAGTAGATGAGAAAAACAAATCTAAAACCAAAAAATGGTAAACAGGTTTATAACTAATAGAGAGAGAGGAGGTCAATATATAAGTTTCAGCCCAGTCATTTTGGGGGTGAATTATTTATTCATTGATTCTTTGTTAACAAGTTGTGTTAAAGATTTTCATGATGAGAACTGTCGAGTAGTGGGTGATATATTTGCTGTCTATCTCTTAAATCCTGATTTATAAAATGAGGGAACATAAGCACCAGCAGTCTGAGTTGCAGGAAAATTGAAATGGTTACCCAAGATCAAGCGACCATGCATTTCAACAGTATAAATCATATCAGTAACCAATTTCTGCAGATCTTAATACATTTTAAAACTAAATCGTAAAATTTAAAGCTAGCTAAATTAATGTATAAGCAGCCACTTTTTATTTAAACTACATTATGTAATCTCTCCAAATGTTAATTTATAAAACTAAAATTTAATTTAATTTTGTTTTATCTTTTGTTTTTGTAAATATTGCCTACTTTAATTTTAACTAAGCAAAAGTAAAGCCAAATTCTAAATGTAATGTATGTGAACAATAACTAATAGTTATTATTATTTTAAGTCTATGCCTATATTATTTGAGTTATGTATCTATTGATTTATGATATGTTTATTCAGAATGGAGTTTGCTAATATTTAATGTAATTAGTGAGAAATGATTAGACACTTTCACATTTATTTATTTTTTTATTATTTTAATGCACATATTAAACTTCCTTCTGAAAACAGTAAATATAAAACTTATATATGTAATTAAGCCATTACAGGTGCTTAAAGATAGATTTGCTTTAAAATAAATAATTTACTTAGTATTTAGCAGACATGATAAATACACCATATTATTAGTATTTAAACTTGTAATGCTCCCTAAATATAATGTACCTCCCCCTTAATTTTATATAAATACTTATATAAATATCTTAACAAATTAGATTTATTATAATCTGTTAGTAGTATAATTATTGATGCTATCTTTATGAACTAGAATATGGTGGTTTCATTGAATGCAACTAATGATTTGCATATTAATTTTAGTTGTGTAATGATGTAGTCAGTGAGGCAAATGTGTTCTTAGGAAGCACATACATGCCTTTACTCCTTGCTGTTACTCTTATGTGTCAAATGGACTTGGTTTAAGGTCAACACATTTCATTGGTTTGGATAGCATTTTTCTTTAGTTCTGGAACACCAGAGTTCAGATTATATATTTGTAAGATGTTCTGATCACCCAGACTAAATGTCTTAATTTTACAACAAGTAGTATTGTCTCTGGGGATTGATTATCTGGTAATAAATCCCATGATCAAGCACACATTTGAGATTCACAGATGCAGATTGCATATTTGTACAAATGCCATACTATCTGAAGTTATACTACAAACTACCAGTTTATCCCTCCATGATACGTAAATATTTCATCATTGATCTGACCTCGAATCTAGTTTTGTAAGTCTATTATTTGTTATAGAGCAATATTTAGCTTGTTAAAATGAGAATATTAGTTATAATTCATAATAATCATCTCTGCAAACAAACATTTGCAAATCTTATACTCTATAGCATAGCATAATTATGGCATAGCTAATCATAGATTGAATTTTAATCAACGTTACAAAACTGTAATAATAAGTAATCCAAGTTAAACAATTTGTAACCCATAAACACCAGCTTTATATGCATGTGAGTTATGTTTATAGTTCATTTAAAATTGATTTTTATTTTATTTTCTTAAATTTATCTTATTAAAATTTGTTAAAATGTAATTATGCTTAGTGTCTCATTTCTTGCTCATCAATTAATCATTAATTATTCTTTATTTATTTACAATCACAATCAAAATTGTTGATATTGGTTCATTAAGCCATATTCTCTATATAGCTATACTCTGTGAATATATTAGGTTAGTAAATTTTAGTCTCCTGTTCCACTGTTGTGCTACTGCCAGCACACAAATTACAGAAGTACTAGTGTAGCCTCATTAATGTCATCCATAAGGTGGTAAGTCTCTGAACATTGGTAAAGTAACTGGGGGTGAGATTGAATTCAGGTTCTCAACAACCTCATCTCGGTCAGCCTTTGTATACTTTAATAAAATTCTGGATTTTGTTGTGCTAATGTACAGATGTGACCATTACATTATTGTTATTTTAAAGCAAATTATCTTATAATAAATTATTTGTAATCTTATATTTTAGAAATTTGCATACTTACTTATACATTCACCTTTTAAAGGATCATTGTCATTTAAATAAATTGAGATTTGATTTATTACTATCATAATTTTTAATAAATCTTATAAATTTATATAGGCACTACATAAATATGCTTGTATTTATGAAAAACTATTATAATGAAATTATATGTGAGTAATTATAATATAAATAACTATAAATAAAAGATGTGTATTAATTATCTCTACAGAACTCTAACTTTAGTCTCTAGACATGGTGTAATTTATAGGTATTATATATCAAAAATTAATATTACTATGATTGTATATTCTTTAAATGTAAAATTTTAGTTGTGATATATGACTTATTTTCATTAATTTATATATATATATATGTATGTGTGTGTGTCATATTATTATTACTATTTGTGGAATATTCCGTGTAGTGAAAAAGCTAAATGCTGACGTTTCAGTACAATATCAAGTACCTTCCTCAGATCATCCTCTTTCTCAAATCATAAGAATGCATGTGAGATTTAAAATCATTTTTATCGTTTTGTTTCTCCTCATAGTTAAATTCTATTGGTTGAGAAGTTTTAAAATTTATTTTCTCTTCCAATAGTTTCTTCCCAATGTTGTTAATCTTCTTTCACTCACACCTTTCATTTATGCTCTTGGGCCTTTTAAAAATCTCTATAGCTTCTCTTAGCAATCTCTGGTCATATTGTTCAATTTTTGCTAAAATATTTGTTTTTTCAAAATTGATATCATGATTTGTTAATTTAATATGAGAATAAATAGCTGATGAATTGGATTTTTCTCTCACTGCCAGAATGTGTTCTTCCTTTCTAATATTTATTCTACGATTAGTCTGTCCTATATATGTATGTGGACAGACCCTACATGGAATTTCATACACGCCATGACACTCCAAAGCAATTTTATCTTTAGAAAGAGGAAATATTTCACTAATTTTTTTATAAGTAGTGTAAATTGTGTGAATATTATTATTCTTTAAAATGTTACCAATTCTATCAGTTACTCCTTTAATTAATGGCAAAATTGTCTTAATTTTTGATGTATCAAAATCTTTTTTCTTTTGATATGTATAAGCCAGTGAGAGAAAAATCCAATTCATCAGCTATTTATTCTCATATTAAATTAACAAATCAAGATATCAATTTTGAAAAAAAAACAAATATTTTAGCAAAATTTGAACAATATGACCAGAGATTGCTAAGAGAAGCTATAGAGATTTTTAAAAAGCCCAAGAGCATAAATGAAAGGTGTGAGTTAAAGAAGATTAACAACATTTGGAAGAAACTATTGGAAGAGAAAATAAATTTTAAAACTTCTCAACCAATAGAATTTAAATATGAGGAGAAAGAAAATGATAACGATTTTAAATCTCACATGCATTCTTATGATTTGAGAAAGAGGACGCTCTGAGGAAAGTACTTGATATTGTACTGAAACGTCAGCATTTAGCTTTTTCACTACACGGAATATCCCGCAAATAGTAATAATAATATGACATCTTTTATCTGTGAAAACATTAGAATTAATATATATATATATATACATCTTTTATCTGTGAAAACATTAGAATTAATATATATAGGTGTTTAAATGTATATACTTGTTTAGTAAAAATTTATTTTTATGTTATATATATTCCTCTTTATTCATTATAAAAATCCACCCAGAATAAAAATTTCTTCAGTTTAAATCAATATCTTCAATTCCTAGCCAAATTTATCTGCAGCATACCATAAAATTCCTCATTACATTTATCCATTTTACATGTTGTCTTTTTCTATGTCATTTACAATTTCTTGGAATTCATTTTAAAACTTTAACTCACCATCTACAATCATCTCTTTTAGCAATTTTTCTGGTTTATGTTTCATTTAAGTTTTTTATTGATTCAATGATGTCAGTATACATGTTTGTTTTTTCACCAAGTTATTTCATTTTCAATCTTTTCTAATTTCGTTTATCATACATCTTTTATGGTTTATTTAGTGATATTTAGTCTCTGAATAAATCTGTTAAGTATCAAAGTATCAGAAACAAATGTAAAAATGATTAAAATACATCTATAAAGAAAAACTTTGTTTTAACGACTGAGTCAGATTTTCTTCTACTAAAGCAAATTTTTAATAAATTTTATCTATTACTACTCATTTGTTTTAATAATTTTACCAAGGCACTTGCTATTTATATTTTCTAACTCATGATTATCAATCTTTATTTTCTCATTGTAAAATAATCCATTGAACATTATTTTTTTAAAGTTTATCTTTAATCCTACTTTATTTGCTTTATTTTAAATATCTTGCAACATTTCATGAAACATTATTTTCAAAAACCTTCATTCATATCATCTGCAAAATTTAAATGATATCAATAATCTCCAATTACTTTTATTGTCCTAAATTCTTGTTTTAATCTATAAAATACTTTATGCAAAACTGCTGTAAAAAGTGTTAGATATATGCCCAACCTTATATCTTTTTCAATATCAGTTTTTTAGCATCACCATATATTGTAATCATTGCTATTTCATTTAGATAAATACTTTTAATAATATGTCAATGTCTGTAGTATTTATCTTAAGAATAATCACACTTCCAAATCATAATGGCAGCATATATTGATTGCTTTTTTCTATAACTTTTCTCAATATTTCAGCATGATCTATGCACTATAACCATTTTAAAATAATGAATAATTATTTGTGCTGAAAATACAATTAACTTGAAGCATTGCAGAAAGTAGACCATTTTTGAAAAGATAAAGGTATATTTTAGAATAAAATTTATTGGAGATTTAATATTATTCTCGGTTATTTTATATATCCAAAAACATTCTGAAAATATATAATTTTAATAAATAAAAAATGACAAAAATATCCTTTTATGAAAATTATATATAGATCACATATGTACCGAGCTTATGAAAAGGCTATAGTTTTCATAATACATTCTTATTTAACATTTCTGAAAAAAAATTATTAAAGCAACTTTTTCAGAATTGTTACAAAAAAGTAAGTATTGCAGTCTAGATTGTTAGCCAAGAGGTCATCGCAACTGCCTTGCAAGCAAGTAGTTGGTTGCAGACGGTTATGGGTTCATGTCCCGGAAGATACTGTGACATATGAAAAAAAAGTAAGTATTGCAAAAACTAAAAGGAAATACTGAAGTATAGCATTTATCTTCCCACTCTCGCCCCAACTAAATATCACATATCAAACATTAGTTTATGTATTACAATCACATTTTCTTTGCAATTTAAATGTTCTACCTATTTAGTTATGTAAGTTAACTAAAGCAAATGTACTGATTTTTTTCAATGTTTTTTTTTTCTTTCAAAAATATGCATTCCATATGTCTGTTGGAAAATACCATTTGCAGAATTACTTACTTTGAATAAAAATCTCATAATCAAATAAAGCATCTTAAATATAAAGAAAGAATTACTTCATATACATAAATGGCTTGTAAATAAATATAATAGTGGAACAAATAATATTTTTCCCTTGAAAAATAAGCCCTCTAACAATGTTTAACTTAAATATCACTTGATAGTGTTGTGTTCTGGGATTTTATAAATAAAATATGTGTGTGTATAATTAGGTGAATAGCTATTTATTATTGTTTATATTGCTTATTTGCAATTTAATAAATTAACCATCCTTATTACACATATCTAAGCTTGAGAGTATATATATCTAGGATGTGTTTAATAAGTTTTACATATGTTGATGTAAAATTATAAAGCAAAAACCAAAATAAAATATTGAGTATTAAAAGTTATATTGTATGTATTAGAACGTGTTATTCAAGAGGTCTGTGTTATCTAATATATATACAAAGTTCAACTTAAATGTTTATATTATATGAGTAAAGAGTATAATGTAATTTTAATTTACACTTCATTATATATAAAATACTTTTGCTTACATATATGCTAATGGTTGACGAAGAAAAATATATTTCTCATTACTGCTTTAATGTCTTGTTCAGATTATGATTATTGTGTTCAACACCAAAAGTGCACTAATCCAGATATTATAATAATAAACAGAAAAAAATGTCCCACTTCATCAAGCATATGCACATATGTTTGCGAAAGGATTAGAATTTCAAAACAATTATTGACGAGAGGAAATAGAAGCACTTACGTGTTATATGTGAGAACAAATTTGTAAAATTTAAGAAAATGAAATCATTTAATTGTGGAATGACTGTATAGATTGTATATAACAAAACTTATTTTGGGTTTTCATGTTTTATTTTTTTTAATTTTTTTTTTTTTTAAAGTGAAATTATTATTTTTAGTGTGATCAAATTATAAAGTAATACAGACTTTGTGGGAAAATTTATACAATAATCATTGTTTTATATTTATCTTAGACTATATTAATAAGGTTAAAATTGTTAAATGAAGTATTAATGAACTTAGCTGCTTTTAGTTTTGATAAAAAATGAATACGTTCTTTTTTTTTTTTTGTTTCAGCATTTTAATTGAGGTCTTGCTAAAAATGTAATATTTCTTTTTTTTAAAAAAAACAAACAAACAAGATAATCAAACTATAGCGTGCTTATATATACTATCTTTTTTTTCAGCTTGCCTACATGAGGATCGACGCAAGGAAAAAAAAAGTTTGTTGTTAAGAATGTGGGAGAGAAAGTTCTAAAGGTTAGGAATGATTGCCTGTAATAGAATATCTTCGTGATTGTTTGTTTACTCGTTGATGGTTGACCAAAATTTATAGTTTTACATTAAATAATAATTTATATCAATATTTTTATCTATAGTCATTATTTTAATAAATATAAAGAATTGTTTATTTGATTGGAGAATATATATATATATTTGAACATCAAGTTTGAAATATCAGATGAAAAATATAACGCTGCTATTTTTTAGTCATTAAATTATATTTATCTGTATTATTTTTTTAATTTATTTTGCTTCAATTATGAGCTGTCTAGAAGGGTTATTATGACTTTAATTTAGAACAAGGGTTAAGTGGCACATTCAAAATATGTCATTTCTTCTGATTGGACTCTCATACGAAAATAAAAAAAAAGTTTCGTCATCTGTCTGCCTGAATAAACTTTTACGCTTTAGTCTGTCAATTGGTGAGCCAGCGTCGCATGAATTTTGGTAGAAACCGATCATATTACATTTTATTTACTGCTTCAAAGGCAACCATAAAATAGTCTTAGCTTATAACTTTAAAATTAAATGTATACGATATTTGAGAATGATTACAAGTTTATAAATTGCTGCTTATAAAAAGAATAATTTATACTGATATTGATATTTTCACTTTTTTAGAAAAAAGTTATTTCATTTTTAATATTTTGTTACTAATAAAATACAAATATATTTTTATATCTGTTATATTTATTTTAAAGTAGGCGAATAGATTATTATTATCAGTTTCAATGTATTATTATTATCGTTAGATTTATTCTCAAATAGGAGTTTATTTTATGTTTGTAAGAGTAATTATTCTTTACATAACTGGATTTCAACAAAATTCCTCTTGTTATTCAATTATCTAACTCCAATAATTGTTATTATATTTTGGAAAGAAATAATAATGACGCCTAAGATATCCATAGGGTAGCATTAATTATTTCAATTAATTTTATCTGTGATTTTAATATTATTAATTTTTATAGTTTCTTAAATTCCAAAAGAGTAGTTGGATAATTATTTCAAATAAAGTATTATATTAGTCATTGTTTGTTACAGGAATTTTCCTATTGATTATAATAGGATACTAGATGGAGAATTTCTACAATAGCAATGCCATTGTAGAGTATATTTTATATGGTTCTTAGTGTTAGAAACTTATATGTTGTGAGTGTACTGAAATCTATCTTATGTCTTACTATTTTATTGTACATTTCAAACCAGATAGAGTGTCTCACATCATATCATTGTACTGTGTCATTCAGTTGTGCTAGTGTACAAGTGACACATAATCTTTTTGGAAGGTTACTATATATATATATTCTCATTACATATAATATGTACTATATATATATATTCTCATTACATATAATATGTAAATATAAATTAAATTAATAGATAAGTATATATTTTAATCATATATTTATTTTCATCTAATCGACTTTTGTTCAAAATTGAACTTGGTCAAGATGTTATGTTAATACAAAATGTCATGTAATTTGCAAATCTTAGCATACCCTCCATAGACCAATCTCAACCTAAAAAATGTTTTTTTTATACTTTTCAAATTTTTTTTAATGAACTATTTTTTTCCCAATCTTATTGAGCCTTGTACTAAATTTATACATTTCTTTTTAATTTTTTGTATATACATTATCTCATACACTTTTCTTTCTTTATAATTTCTATAATATTTTATCACTTCAATACTTTCTTCATATTTTATGACATATCCTGCTTCTAAAAATGGCACAATGATCCTGATTTAATATCTCTCCTATTTATTGTTTTGTCATGCTCCTTACCCCTTTCTATCTGACTGACCTATATATTACATCATACATCTCTTACATATAATTTTATAAAATGTTTCTATTTTATCACTCCTATCATTTTTCATATTTGCATTACTCACTAATTGTATTATTGCTTTAACTATTTTTTCTATTCTATATCTATATTTTCATTCATTTTCCCCCCTCTATCATTCAGAATACCTCCTTCAAACATGAAATAGAAATCTAGTCTTTTTTTTTTAAATTTTATAACAACTTTGTTATATCCATTGCTATCCATCAATATATTTCTTATAACTCTACCTTCTGGATCTGCAACTTTTTCTTGTCTGCTTTCTTTTTTATTCAATGTAAGCATATTATTTTTTCTTTTTTATTATTTTCAGTATCCCCATTTTTTGACACAGAAGATAAAATCTTGGATGTATCATACCCCTGACATTTTTATCCTTTATACCATGCTTTATTGTAATCTCTCCATTCTCATCCTTTTTCATTAATAAATTTAAATATTTTACTTCTCCATTATTTTCCATTGTAAATTTTTTAATTAGTTTATTAAATGCTTTCATTATGCTTCTCATATGTCCTAATACTATTACGTCATCTACATATCTACATTATTTTTTGATTTCCACATTCTCAATATATTTATTAACTTATTTCTGCTAAATCCAATCTACCATAGTTGATGCCGTAATCCCATTTATTGAACATTTAATTATCCATCTTTTGTCTATATTCCAATATTCATTATATTTTACATACAATGTTTCACTAACTATTATTAATATCACTTTTATTATCTATATCCATTCCATTGAAAGTTTCCTCTCATTTTTGATCTTTCTTACCACAATTTTAATACTTGCCTTTCATCTCAGTTTGATACATTTTCTTTATATCAAATGATGATATATTACCATTCCTCCCCAATTTAACCACTTTTAATCATATTACTGTCTCAGAAATTTTTATACACTACTTTCCATATCCCATTTTATTTGCATGTTTACATTACATATTTCTTGTAATATATATCCATTGAAATCCAACATTAGACTTATAAGTACATTCTTTTTATGTGTTTTTATTTTCCAATCACAATAGGATGCTCAAATGCCATTGGATGTAACATCTTGTATTTATTATCATTAATCAATTTTGTCTTTTTTACTCATGGTAATATTATATTTATATTTTTAGACTTAATTAAATTAGTCACATTCTATTCTATTTTCATAGTCCTATTTAACCACAATTTTCAAATTTTATTTTCATAATCTATTTTCATTTCAAATTATAAATCCAGTTATTTTATCTTCAACACTAATAACTAAAATTTCCTTCTTAACATTTTTATAATGTCCATTATTGTTTATTTAATTTCCCCCTCATTCTTAATTATATATCCATTTTTCTTATTAATTACGTTATTAATTTTTGACTGCATATTCATTTTTATTCTAGCTTAATATTTGTTGCTTCAATACTAACCCTGTTTTGTTATCAATCTTCATATTCTTAAATTGTACATATTTTAATCTTTTCTCCAACATACTCATCTGATTATTTGAAAATGTTCTTCTTGATACATTTACCAATTTATTATTCTTACTATCATTTCTATGATATTCATTTTTATTCTTTTCATTATTATTATTATTTCTCTCATATGCATCTCTTTATCCTTATACTTTATCCATTTCCACTTATAATCATACTTTATTTTAGGTCTATTCTTTATGTATTCATTATTCTTTTATAACTATTTATCCATATAATAAAACAACTCTGATGATACTTTTATTTTTATTCTTGTGTTATTTCTTTTATAAATTTTTATTATTTATTTCACAGTACTTTTCTTTAATAAATTATTCCAATATTGTTGTTTGCATTTTATATATTAATTTTTTATTCAAAATAATATTTTTACAACAAATTCTAATTAATAATTTTAATTAATAAATTTAATTAATAGCATAACTAATAAGAAGAATGGATATACAAACAAGAATGTAGATAAAGATAAACAAACAATAAAGGGCATTACAGAAAAAATTAAGAAGGAAAATTCAGTTATTACTGTTGAAGTTAAAGGATCTAGATCTATAATTTTAGCTAAAGATTATGTAGATAAAATTAAAAAGGACTTGGAGAAACAAGACTTGGTGAAATTAGAAAAAAATCCAAATAATTCAATTAAGGGTAAGTATTTTAAAATATTACAAGGAATTAGAAAGACTAAATCGATTAATGATAATGAACATAAGCTGTTATATGCAACAGCAATTGAGCATTCTATAGTGTTTGAAAAAATAAAAACACACTAAGAGAAGAGAATGTGCTTCTAAGATTAATGATGGATTTCAATGGATATATATATATATATATATATATATATATATGTGTGTGTGTGTGTGTGTGTGTGTAATGTATAAAAACATGCAGATAATATTGGATATGGGAACTACTGTATAACAATACTGAGGACGTAGTTGAAGAATTAAAAATTGTTAAATTAGGGAGGAATGGTAATATAACATTATATAGAGACAAAATGTATCAAACAGTGTCTAAGAAGGAATGTATTGAAATTGTGATAAATAAAATCAAAAATGAGGGGAAGTTTTCAAAGGAGTGAATAAAGAAGATAATAAAAGAGATAATATTAATAACTAGTGAAACATTGTAGATACAATATAATAATGAATATAGGATGTTCAATGTGGGGATTATGGCATCAACTATAGTAGATTGGATTGAGCAGGGAATAGTTAATAAATATACCAAGAATAGGAAAATTATAAGATACTGTAGATATATAGATGATGTAGTAGTATTAGGAAATAGAAGATGCATAATGAAAGGATTTAATGAACTAAATAAGAATATGTTTAATATTAAATTTACAGTGGAAAATAATGAAAAAGTAAAATATTTACATTTATTAATGAAAAAGAACAAGAATGAAAAAAATAAGATTAAACTTTATATAAAACATAAAAATGTCAGGGGTATGATACATCTAAGATCTTATCCTTGTTGTCTGAAAATAGGAGTATTGAAAGGAATATAAAAAGAGGAAAATGATAGGTTTACATTAAATAAATAAATAAATGGGAACAAAAGTTACAGATCCAGAAGGAATATATTGAATATGAATATAAAGATAGGGTTATAAGAAATATATTAAGGGATAGGAATAAATATAAGAAAGTTAGTAATAAAAATTAAAGAATAAGAATGGGATTTCTATTTCATATTTGAAGGAGGTATATAAAATTATGAATGATAAGAACAAAAAAATGAATGAGAATATAGGAATGGGATGGAAAAAAAATAGTAAATCATTAAAAAAGATAGTAATATAAAATTGAGAAATGATAAAAATGATATGATCAGAATAGTTTATAAAATTATGTGCAGAAAAGGAATACATGGTGGTATATATATTTCAGTCAATGAAAAATATGATAGAAAAAAGGCAGGGCATGACAGAGCATTAAATAGATTAGATACTAAGTTAAAACCATTTTGTCATTTCTCAGAAAGAGAGCATGTTATAAATTGTGAAGAAAGTATTGATATCACAAAATATTGTAGAAAGTATAAATAAAGTAAAGTGTATGTAACAACATATATACAAGAAAATAAAGAGAAATATATGATTTAGTACAAGGCTCAACAAAATTGGGAGGGAAATGGACATTAAATAAGAAATGAAATTTATAAAAAAAAATTTAGGGTTTTGATTGGTCGATAGAGGATTTACTAAGATAATATGCAAAGCACATGACATTTTTAATTAACATAACATCTAGTGAAGGTTCAATTTTTAACAAAACTTGATTTGTTGAAAATAAATATATGATTAAAATATAAAGTTGATTGGATAAAAATTGTTGTTTACATATTCAATGCAGTGAAAAATTATATAAGAAAGAAACCATAATTGTTTTAAGAGAAATAAACATCAAGTGAAATATATTATAATAGTTAGCCTTTATTGTCAATTTAAAAAAAATACACAATCTTTAAAAGAATATTTTCTCCCCATTTTAATTATATATATTTGTAGACAAAATAATCTGACTTTAAAAATTTGTTATGTCTATTTGTTTCATATGTAACATTGTGTTTTTCTTTTTTTTTTTTTTTTTGGATATTATTCTGATTAAAGTAACTTATTCACATTTAAGTGAATCATCATCATAATCATCAAACATTATTAATCTACTGGAGAATGAAGGTATCTCCAAGTTCAATCCATCTTTTCTGATCTGTATCTTCTCTTCTCCACATCATCCATGCTCACTTTCTTATTCCATCCATCCATTTTACATGGGATCTGTTTCTGGGTCTATTACAATCTCTTGGAATCCAGTTTAAGATTTCAATTGTCCATCCATTATCCTCTTTTCTAGAAATAAGTCCATCCCAACTACACTTTAGTCTTTTAATTTTTTTAATGAGATCAATAATACATGATTTTTCTTTTACCCACATATTGTGTTTTTGGTCTCTTCTTGTTACTCCTAATATGCATCTCTCCATACTTCTTTGAGTGGTGTGAAGTCTTTGTATTGATCATCTATTAAGTGTCCAAGTCTCAGATCCTTAAGTAAGAACTATTAAAACACATTTATTAAAAACCCTTCCTTTTTAAAAAAATAGGCATATTTTTTTTAATATCAAGTTATTTCTACCAAAAGCATGCTAACCAAGATTAATTCTATAATTAATGTCATCCATTATGTTTCCAACTGTATTAATCATGTGATAAAGGTATTTGCAGCTGTTTACTATTTCTAACTCGTCACAATCAATCTTTGTTTTTTATCTTTTGAGAAAATCCTATGAACATTACTTCAGACTTTTTAATATTTGTCTTTAGTCCTATTTTCCTACTTTCATTTAATAATTCCTGCAATATTCCCTGCAGATCTAAAGCATTATTTGCAAAGACAACTGCATCATCTACAAAATCTAAATGACTTAAATAATCTTCATTTACTTGCACTTGTTTAGCTTCCCAATTTAATCCACAAAATACTTCTTGCAGCCCAGCTGTAAAACGTTTTGGAGATATGAAGTCACACTGACTTACACCCTTCTCATTGTTGACTTTCCTAGTATCATTATGTAATCTAATTATTGCTGTTGCATTTTTATAAGTATTCTTCAAAAGTTGATAATATCATTGTTGTATAGCTTGATGATCCAATGCTTTAATAACTGAAGAAATGTTTTAGAATCAATTGCCTTTTTATAATCTACAAATCCAAAGCAAAATTCCAACTCATATTCATTTGCCTTCTTTATAACTTATCTCAATACCTGAATACAATCTACTACCCTAATACCATTTTTAAATTCAGTGTGTTCTCTTGGTAGAAATCCAATGTTCTCTGTAGTTGAGTTGTAATTATCTTGGTAAAAAAATGTATAAAACTGTTATAAGGCTGATAGGTCTGTAATTTCTAATATTTTCTTAATCATTTTTTTTAAATATTCATAATAATACTATATTCTTCCAATCACCTGGTACATCTTTATCATTTAGACATTTGGTATATACCATTGCTAAAAAAAATTCACCTGCCTCTTTTAATATATCAATTATTATTCCATCATTACTTGGAGCTTGTCCTTTTTTCATAAATTTAATTGCAAGTTTCACTTCTTCATTTAAAATTCAGTGTAATTCAGAAGATGTAATTGATATAGGAGGTACTTGGTCTTTATTACTGTATAATATTTAATATAAGTCTTCTACTCATTTCATGTTGTCATCTCTCTTTTGAGTAATAATTCCATCATTTTTTCTTATTGCAGATTTAAATTTTCTACCAATACAAAAAATGTTTTACTCTATTGAGACTTTTATTCTCATCTACAGCTTTCCTTGCTAGTTCACAGTTATATTTTCTTATATCATTTGTAACTCTTTTCTGCAGTATTTTACAAAATTTGACATATGCATTCCTTTTTCATGCATCATTTTTCTATATTTTCATATTCCTTCTTTTCTTCATAAATTGTCTAGACTCAGTAAAAATTTTATTGGTAAATTGCTGTTTCTTTCTACCACATATCTTTGTTCATACTCATGAAGTAGTAGAATAATTTTATATGGATATACAAAAGGTTTTTGATCAGGATAAACAATGTTTTATAATTGTTATTGGAAATCTTATTGCTAGAAATGGTAATCAAATTAAAGGTGAAAGTGTTGTAGGTAATTTTAGTTATGGTAATAGAAATAACTTTATATTAGGATTTATTTATTTTTAAAAAAAATGTTAAAAGTAAATGGATATGTGGATATTTAAGCATCCAAATGAATCTAAAGCAGAATTGGATTATATTTTGACTAATAGAAAATACATATTTCAAGATTGTAATGGTCTTAATAAATTTAATACAGGAAGTGATCATTGATTAGTAAGATATAATTTACAAGTTAATGCATTACTAGAGAGACAAATATTATTAAAAAAACAATTTTTACATTTGATATTCCTAATCTTCAGAAACATTCTATTGAATTAAATTAGAACTTGCAAATTGGTTTCAAGTATTAATATATTTTGAAAATGATTCAGATTTGAATGAAATTAATAATAATAAAAATTGATTTAAGTGAATGTTATTTTTAAAAAAATGATTGTAATATTATAGGCATCTATTTAGTTTTAGTATTTCTCAAAGAATCTCTGTGTGGTGATATATATTTAAAAGAACAAAGAAGATATATGATTTTAAATTTAATAAAATTATTTAAATGTTAATTATTTAAGATATATTTTTATTTTTGTTTCTGTTAAAGTTATTTTGCATAGTAGTTGAATACCGAGTATTCATAAACAAGTGGCCAAATTGTATGTGGAGAAATGAAGGTGAACCATGGAATATTTTTAGCATTTGTAGAAGATAAATATAGTAATTCAGACATTATCCATTTTGCAATAAGTGGGGCTGTTAAACCCTTAATAAAAAAACACTTTTCTATTTCATGAGAAACTTTCAATCCAACTAGATCATTTTCTTTTAAATATAGTTTTTTTTTAAAACTGACAATATTAATGAATTTATTAGTCACGATAGTCATTTATATAATGAAGCAGTCAATCTTAGCTTAAGATAAAGCTTCGTGGTTCTATCTATTAACCTGTGTTCAAACCCTATATCCCATCCCGCTCCTTTTGTCATATATACATATATTATATATATATATATATATATATATATATAATATATGAGATCAAATATATATATATATATATATATATTTGAGTTGTGCACCTAGTTATAAAATTTTAACATTTCAATAACATTTTAAAAATTATTATTAATTCTTTTTACATTAATTACTAGTTCATTTTTATTAAAGTACATAGGTGTGGCTCATATATATATATATATATATATATGAGCCATATATATATATATATATACAATATATATATATATATATATATTGTCCCCTTTTCTATAAGTCAGAATCAGCTCATCACAGCAAATTATTAAAAAAATTTAAATTTGGAATATGTTCTCTTGATGTGTTAGTTATACCATATTAATAATATCTTAAGGATACAATTTGAGGCTAATTGAAATTACGTAATGCATAAAATTATAATAAATCACTTAAGAACAGAAGTAAAGCTAGAAATATTATTACATATGGTTGCAAAAGCTGGCCATAATAAATAATACAGCTATAAATATTTAAAGTATGCTTAAAAGTTAAATTTTAATAGTTTAAAACTTATAATTAATTATAAATTTTATATTTAAAGTTATAAATTATATTTAATAACTATAATTAATATCATATATTTTAAAAGTAAGTTTTATGGTAGTAAACGTTATAATTAATTCTATATTTTCCAAATTATTATTCCAAATTTTATATAAATGTAATATTTATTCAATATAATAAGTGTTGCAATTTATTATTATTCCCAGACAGAAAATCGGACACAGTCTGTCTTGGCTATTACTCATGTGACTTGTTAAATATATGGTTATACACACATGCTTGCTAGTATTTAGAGTAGTAAAGTTCAAAATATTTTAAAATTGCATTATAGAATTGGATATAATTATTACCTATTGTAAAATCAAATATTAAATTAGTTGTCATAAAATGTATTAAAATAATGTTATAAAATGAAGACAGTTAATAAAAGTTAAATATTTTGTTTTAAAATAAAACAGATAAATTAAATATTAAAGGTGGAATAAATTATTAAATATTGTTTTAAAAAAGTCAATTTTAAATGTTTAATTAATTTAGTAAAGTAATAATTGATTTAGGATTAATATTTTTAAAATAATATTTATAAAGTTATAATATATCATATTTTATTTTTTGACATTTAATTTTGTAAGATAGTAACAATATGCAAATTTGGTATCAAATGAAAAGTAAGAATCCACCAATAGGATGAGGTATTTTATAGTATAAAAATACCATTGCACAGGGGTGTAAGGGGTGATCAAATGTATCAATGATCAGTGTCAGTAGCTATCGAAATGATAGTAATTTTAAATTTTTATTATTTTAGTCAGTTTTATAGTCCTCTCCTACAATTTATTTGCAAAGCTAATAGGACATTAATTTTAAAGTATTTGCAAAGAGAGTGTAAAATAAATATAGTTTAATAACTTCATTTTAATATGCATTGTTAATTTTAAAGTTATTTTACCAGGAGTATTCATTAGAAACTTAATATAACTTTGCAATAAAAATATGGAAATGCCAATAAGTAAAATGTATTTAATGGAAATTTTAAAGATAAATATAATAATTGTGAATATAATATTAATAATATTTACCAACAGGACTATTCCAGTAGATAAATTATTATTATGGACATTGTACAGGAAGCTTAATAGAAAAGCTATTTACCGATTAAAAGTAAAGTACACATTATTTTTTATACAACAGCAAGATAGTCTTGTCCAAGAGTAATAAGTAATATGACAAGTAAATTTTATAATAATTTTATACAAACAATGCTATAGAAATAAATGTTATATCCTTTTTGAAGGAAAACATTATAAACATTTCAAGAAATTATCTTAAGTAAAGAATGATGGAAAATATTTGCAAAAGCATATGTTATAAAACCTAAGGTATATAGGGTTATATGTATCTATAAAATTTAAAAAAAAATGAATTTTTAAGACAAAAATGAAACCACTGAAAATAAGTAATAAATAACAATAAATTTTCCTAAAGAAGAAACCTACAAAGAAAATGAATACATGAGTAAATAAAAATATGAAATTATGGAAATATTTTATATTGTATAAAAAGTTTATCTGGATAGTTCAAGTGAAGCCAAAGGGACATGATGCATCATTATGCCGATATGAAATATTCTAGAATAAAAGTTTCAAAGGATTATTTTAAATGTTATGATTTTATTATGATTTTAATAATCATCATTCTGAACAATAGAAACATAAACTATTATTCTATAAACTATTCCAGGACGGGTCAATGATTATTTTATTTAATTTTTCAAGATTTTTTCAGATGTCGTATTATTTTTTTTATTATTCATTTTTTTTTTAATCTGAAATATTTGTACCTGAAGGAGTTAATAATTAAGTCCTAATCTTCTATTTATCATAATCTAGTTCAATAAAATCTCAGGTTCATGAAATTTACTTTAAGTTAATTAAAATTACAATAGTAAAATATGAAAAGGGATTTTATGTCATAATATACTACACTAAGCTAATAATAATAAAGTGGTAATAATATTCTTCATTGTATAACTAATTCTGTATATCTTTTCTTATATTATAATTTTATTACCATAATAAAATAATATATAATCTTATATCTTCATGTAATGATATAATAAATACATGGTAGCATATGATAATCTGATAAACAAGGGTGTGTGGCAACTGCTAGCATATAAATTTAATATACTATTGTGATAACTTATTTATGATCAATAAAATAATGTAAAATTATGATTATTTAATTAAATAAATACCAGTAAAATATTTGAATCCTTAAAATGAGTCTTTATTTATATTTTTATGCAAAATTATATGTTTGTTTCAATTATTATGAATATATCATGATTTCATGCAGTGTAGTGGAGAAATAAAGAATTCAGACACAAAAAATTTTGAAAAACAAATTTTAACAAAGTTTATTACTAACAATAAAATAAAATAATTTATGTACACTATTTACAGTGGATATCCTTATTCTATACTTTACATTTTTACTTACTGGGTTATAACATAATTCATACTTAGTTTACATCTTCATTAAGACTTAGATAACTACAACAATATGATACAATTTAGTTTCTTTTTGTGGTTAACTTATTACCAATATATTTATTTATTTTATAAATAAAAAATATTCCCTTATTAATATTATTTAATTATTATCATTTTTTTTAAATACATCTATAGGAAAACATTCTACAGAAAACAAAATTAACATTATAATGAGTATGGATTTTCTTAAAATATTAAAACAATTTTTCATCTTGCAAGGTCAAGATGTTACATAAATTATTTATCCAAAATTCATTCCTAGATTTTTTAGATATTATTTATCACACAATGTTTACTCATCATAACATTTTTTTTATTTAGCCTAACTTTAGTATGATATAAATGTAATCATCAATACATTCCTATTATTCAATAAATAAAAATTATATCATGCCTATTCTCCTCATCATTTACTTTGTAATATTGTATTTTAAAAATATGCATCATTAAATTTTTCCAAAAAATATAATAAGCATTCAAAAGTTATTAACATTTTACAGAAAATATCTTTATTTTAGCTTGTCTATTTTAGAAATGATATTTCATCCCAAAATATATTCAAAATATATTCTATGACTCTTTTCCATCATTTAGGATTCAACTGGACCTTCAATTTCAAGTTATAAAATTCTATTTCTTCCAAGCAAATAAACCAATCTTATACAAACAATAGCATAACTCAAGCTCTAAATTATTTACCATTTTCGTTTCAAAATACCTTACTGAATGATGTAGTTACATGAACTATAGATAGTGATATAGATGCATAGAATCAAGGAAGAAAGCTAGAGTATCACTCATAACATATCTCAAAAATCATGGCACAGTGCATTAACAAGAAATGGAGATATGCCCTTTTCCTATCTAATAACCTCTAATACATGAACGATGTTAAAGCTATTTCTTCAGCTTTATTTCAAACATCAAATATCTAAAGAATATAAACACTATCCAAATAAAATGTGTACCAGTCATAGGGCTTTGTTAACTATGCTGATATCTACACAAAGACTAAGTATTATTCACATCCCTTATAACATCCTATTTTTAAAACATCATCTTGGTTTCCTGTCTACCCAAGTACTTCCAAGCCACTATCTCATTAATATTTCTCAAGATTTTCCACATCTTACATTGATAAATACTATCTGCATTTACAAAACAATAAATAAAATTCACTGATAGTTTAAAACAATCTCACTGTTCCACAAGAAAAGTTTGTCTACTACATCATTTCGTATGCTTAATCATATACAATCTAATCAGATAATATTTAAATTTCCAACAACATGAAAGTTTTAAAAGAATCACATAATATTTGTTATCATATTTGGTTATATCACTAATATAAAATCATTGAATGCATATTTCTAAATAATCCTAATCTTATGATATTTTAAGATGTTATATAAAATGTGTCTACATATAATTTAAGCATTTACACTTCATTCTTACTACTCATATGTAATCTAAAAGAAAACAAAGAACATACATTATAAATTATTAATATTCATTACCATTACCAAATAACTTTTATCTGGCCATCATGTTCAGTAGGCTGTCTTTATCCACTAGATCTCGAACATTGCATATATAAAAAAATACACACTCTTACACTTTATTTAAAAAATGTTCTTGTAAAAAAATATTAAATTATGACATTATAAAATTTTAATGTTACTAATAGATTAATGTTTTATGTCTTCCTAATCTTATAAAATAGAAAAATTTACATTTAAACTAAGTTAGTAAAATCAAAATCAAAACTATAATTACTTATTTCTTCCATTAACTTTTACTTGACAAACAGTTCATGATAAAGTTCAAAAAATGTTTATTACTTTCTCTAGAGTTAAAGTTTAAAAATAAAATAATTATTAATCCATTTTAGTAGAATTTATAGAAAATAATCCTGGCTCTTTACTGTTCAGAATGACAATTATTAAACTGGAATATTAAAGAATTATTCCCACGAAGTTTATTCAATATTCTCTGCCGGCGCATCTGATGCATTACTCCATCCAATTTAACTTAAGTTATCCAGTAAACTTTTACGTACTATATTCCCATGAATCCATCTTTTTATTCAACTATATGTTCACTTTTATAAAGGTTTTCATTCTTAATAAAGTTCTTTAAACAAATACTTCTAAAAAAAATGTTTTTTATTATTTCAGATAATAGAAGTTTTAAATATCAAAACACTTCAGTATTGTATCCTCCTTGAGTCCCTTCTTTAATTCTTGCAAAAAAATATTTTTAAAGAAATGTTTCCTTCAAAAAGGACTAAACATTTTATTCCTTTCATTATGATATTCTATAAATAATTCATAAGATATAAGTATCTTATTCTTTTTTTTAACTCTTGGATAAGCTTATAAATAATTCGTCTCAATATTTTTTAGATGGCAAATAGTTTCCATTGCATCTGTATAATGTCCGAACTATGATTTTTATGCACTAAAACAGATCTCCGGTAAAGCATTAATAAAGCTATATCAAAGCTATTCCAAAACATTTTTATATTATTATAATTTATATATTTTTTATTCTGAAGTATATCCATCTTTATTGTGTAGTTCTAGGTTAAACTTAAAATAAAATAATCCTGGTAAGCAAACTGTTAAAAATTAGAAAATCATTTTCAAGAAGTTTCTAAAATATATTATATTTTAAACTTTCTTTTTGCAAAATACTTTTAAAAAATATCAATTAGTTTTTGCAAATAAGCTATAAAAAAGTACTAAAAATTGACTAAAATAAAAATTTAAAAGTACTATCTCTTTGATAGCTATTAAAATACCTTTCTCTGGTTTCAATCCATTATTAATCTCTCCTGATACCCCCCCCCACACAATTGGTATTTATATTCCAGAGAATACATCATTTGATTGGTTGATTCTCACTTTTAGTTTGAGATCAAATTTACATATAATTCAGTTTTACAAAATTCAATTTTAAAAATAGAAATTATGAGGTAATAAAACTTAAAAATATTATTTAAAATATAACTTTTCAATCAATTATTACTTTATTAAAATTATTTAAACATTTAAAATAACTTTTAAAATATAATTTAAGGTAAAACTGACTTATAGCTACCCGAACCATTCGCCCTCTATTTTTAAAAAACTTAACTACTTTTTAAAAAACTTAACTACTTTTTCCCCTCTAATAACTGTATCCAAATTTAATAAGTGTATGTAACTATATCTAAGTGTAAATGTTAATAATAAAAAAAAAGCAAAAAAAAACTTACATTTACATGCATATTTTTCACTTATAGCGCTCTTTGCTGTATATATAATTAACTACTTTTTCCCACCTAATAACTGTATCCAAATTTAATAACTGTATGTAACTATATCCAAGAGTAAATGCTAATTAAAAAAAATACTTACATTTACATGCGTATTTTTCACTTATAGCGGTCTTTGCTGTATATATAACTGTAAATAAATGGCGTATATTAAAAATCTTTTTACATAAAGAAGAATAAATAACAAAAATATGAACTTACATTTTTAGGAGTAGTTGAAGCCACACAAACGAGGAAATGCACAAAAAGGTCGTCGTGTGTGTGCAGATTTCTAAAAGAAAATTCCTGCAGGTAGGATGAGAACAAAGGTCTGCTCATCCCAAATTGGTATTTTAGCTTACGCTTTGCTCTCATCCACAGATTTTCAACATTATTGGTGTGTATAACCTCGTCATCCGGGTCAACAAAGTTGTGTTGATGGATGATGACAGAGTGGAGATAGACACCATTCGAAAGACCACTAATATTGTTATACGCACGCCATTCGTCGTTGATAATATGGGTTCCAGGCAAAATGTGTTGCTGGATCAGTGCTTCCAGAGTGTCAGCCTATCTGTCTGTGATTTCAGATATGAAACACTTTTTCGAGCCTCTTTCTATTCCACCGAACACCCAACGGCCTTTTCTGAAGGCCCCTCTGTTGTATTTCCAATGGAAAAAATATGACTCATCGATTTCAACTATCTGTGGTTCGCCGTTGGCATAAAATCCGCCGAGAAGTGCTGGATTTCTGGAGAAATATGTAGCACATTCTTCCGGGCAAAAATGACACCAATCTATGATCACTCGTTCGCTGACCTCCGTCTCGCGAACAATCATTTTAATAGGTGCATTATATGACCAGCAAAATGCTATGTGAACAATGGTGTTCAAACACAGATGGCTGCGGAAAAAAAATGAGCCACTTCTTACTGCTGTACAATCCAAGTGAAAAGTACGCATAAAAATGTAAGTTTTATTTCTTTTTTATTTATTAATATTTCCATTTAGACAGAGTTTATTTCTTGTTAGATAAACTGATTAAAGTTGGATCTTTCTAATTGTGTCTATCTTTACTCTATTTATAGTTAATTTATTTACAGTTATATATACAGCGAAGACCGCTATAAGTGAAAAATAAGCACGTAAATGTAAGTTGTTTTTTTCTTTTTTTTATTAACATTTACACTTAGATATAGTTACATACACTTATTAAATTTGGATACAGTTATTAGAGGGGGAAAAGTAGTTAAGTTTTTTAAAAAGTAGTTATGTTTTTTTAAAAATAGAGGGCGAATGGTTCGGGTAGCTATAAGTTAGTTTTACCATAATTTAATATTTATCCCACTCTTAATATTCAATTTATCTAGTTTTATTTAAACAAAATATTTAATTTTTATTATATCTGTATTCGTCTTCATTACATTATTTAAAACATTTAGAAACATTTTATAACAACTATTTAACATTTACTTCTATGATAGATAGCAATTATATTCAGTTCTATAATACAACTCTTAAATATTTCAGACTTTGTTATTTATTCAAACAAGCGTGTGTGTGTTTAACCACATATTAAAAGTCATGTAATCAATACAAAATTAAGGCAGATGATTTTCAATCTATTTCATGGTCTAAAATAATAAAATTGCAACACATTATTTTATTATATAAAATAATTATAAAAATTTGGAAAAATAATTTAAAATATAGAATTAAATACAATTTTACTATCATAAAATTACTTTTAAAATATACGATATTAATTTTTATCAAATATAATTGATAACATAGCATTTATTAAATACAAGTTTAAAACATTAAAATTTAACATTTAAATATACTTTTAACTATTTATAGCTGAGTTATTTAATATGGCCAGCTTTTGCAATCATATACAACCATATTTTAAGCTTTACATAACTATTCTTAAATGATTCACTATAATTTTATATACTACATATTTTATTTAGCTTCAAATTATACCCTATAATATTATTAACAAAATATGATTAACATATCAAAAGAACATACTCTAAAATTTAAAATTTTTAGTAATCCATTGTACTTGACTATTTCTGACCTATTGAAAAGGGTAC
>JAQFVV010014061.1:27500-53312 GCA_028023455.1 Epiperipatus broadwayi
ATTTATGATACTTTAAAGAATTGAAATAGTAGAAGTTCAATTTTAAAAATATGGAAGTTATGAAAGGTAAATATATTTGTTAAAAATATTTTGTTGTTTAATATTTTTGTCTACTGAAACTCATAATCAAGATTGGTATTAGGAATGGCATGTTGGGCAGGTTCAACATTAATAGTTTTGCAATGTGAAGATATAATAGATTATGATGAATAAATTTGAGACTCTGTAAAATGCACTAGATATTAATGCTAAAAACTGTGAAGCATTAGAAACTAAGATGGATGTTAACTTAAAAGTTATAGAAACTAATATAAATGCTAATTCAAAATATTTTGAAAGCAAGATACATACCCACTCATAAACATTAAAAACTCTCAAGTTTAAAATTGATAGGGAGTTTAAGGAAATGAAAATTGAATTCCAAGCAGTAAGGACTAAATTAAAGGCTAACTTAGATGAATCAAAATTTGAAATTAATAATCAACTACACAAAATAGAAAAAGCTACCTAGAATTCCAGGATAAATTGGAAATTAGGTTCAGCCATTTTCAGCAAGAATTTTTAAAATTTCATAGTGAATCAAAAGCTGATTTTATAAAATGTAAATAAAGCTCAGTTATAACTGAAAATGAGCTAAAACATAGAAATGGAATGTAAGGAATCAATGAAGTCTTAAATTTTTTAAAAATATTTGCTAACAGAACATAAAATCTTACATGATGAACATGCAGATTTTAACAAGAAATGACAGTACACATCAATGCTGAAATTTGAAGTTTGACAAAAAGTGGTAAATATGAATCACAAACAAAAGGAAATTACCATAAAAAAATAGAAAACATAATGTAAGCATTGATTTTATATGTTGGATTATTTTCATCATCTAATATGAGTATTGCATTTTCTTAAAAAAATTAACTTTATTTAAATATTCCAAATGCATTCAATTATTAATAATAGCACATGATTTAGTATATGTACAACATTTTGAGAGGTATTATTCTACATCTTTTTCAGATGTTGCTGCCCTGACCTGTGATAGTAGTTGCATGGGAATCTGGATCCTTAAATACTTGTGTAAATATCATATACTTATCTATGATGTTCCTCCTGATTTCTCCACTTCTTTAAAAGTAAAGTTGATTAGGGATTTCCATGCATTATGTATAGTCATACTAGGTTGGTGTATGAGGTTGTTGCCATTGTCATGTGAGGAACTTCTTTAACTTTTTTCTTTGTACCTTTTCTTATCTAATCAATACCTTAGACACCTGTTTTCTATCTTCTAATCATCAGTTTCTGTTCTTGCAATAGTTTTTTAATGGACAACTATTCTCATCAATATGCATTCTTTGCTTTTGATATAGTATTTCATATATGCAGTTTTTCTTTTCAGTATTTTAAGTTTAGGCTTTATAGATATTAGAATTCCTCACAATGTGGTATGGCTCTGAAAAACTGTTCTGATAAATGCATATCTTCATTAATTTGTCTGTTCTTTTAGTTATGTGTGGGTACATTAAAGTACCAATAACAGTTTTTTTTTCTTTTGGTGGTTCTTTTTGTAATCAATCTAAGGTTTTCTTAATAACAAATGATGGATAATCATTTTGCATAATATTGTGTTCTATATAGATCTTTTCTTCTTTCAAATCATTGGTTTTTGAACAAACTTATTTTGATCTGTTCCATATTGATAGGATAACTCTGGGTTTTGTGTTTCTGGTGTGATTGACAGTATAGGTTAAGTATTTTCTTGTATGTGACTCATTGAAAATCACTGCAAGGACACAAACTGATGATCAGAAGAGAAAAAAACAGATATGTCTAAGATAACAGACCATTTATGAACCAATGATTTTATGTTTAATTGGGAATATACAAAAAATATTTGATAGAGAAAAAAATAAAAAAATAAAAATAAAAATAAAGAAGTTGCTCACATGACAATAGCAAACAATCTCATAATTTATCCTAGTGTGAATATACATTATGTATGAAAACCATTAATAGACTTTGCTCTTAAAAAAAGTGAAGAAATCAAGAGGAACCTCATAGATAAGTATATGACATTTTGATTGACTCTGGCCTTTAACATGATGGTTCAGTTCATTAAAGCTTTACCATAAAATTGAATACTCAAGAATTTAAGGATCAGTATTTGATTCTCATGATAATACTGTCACTGTTCAGGCCAGCAACAACTGAAGAAGAGGAGAGAATATTTCTTAAAATGTTGTGCATATACTAATCTGTGCTATTACTAATTGTGCAATGTATTTGAAATATTTAAATAAGGTTAATTTTTTCTAAAGATATTGAATACTCAATTAAATAATATAAATAGTTCAACATATAAATACAACTAAAACACCATCATAAAAAACCTTCAGAAACACACAATGTAAGCCTGTTGTTGAGAAAACAATGTTATACTGCAAAAGAAATTTTAAGATTATCTCATAACATGTGATCATACTATTCCTAAAGGGAGAGATAAAATTCAAGTGGAGATTAAGGATAATAATGTTGAAAATCAAGAAAAAAGAATGATAAGGTATTAAAGTACAAAATTAAGGATGCTTATAAAACTGAAGAATTTAGACAGGTGATAAGGTCAGCAGTATATAATTTCAAACACAAATTTTTTAGAAGTTAATGTTAATTTAGCTAAAATAACTGAAAATCATCAATTATAAATTAATTAACATGTAGCAAATATGAATAATCAGAATAAGGAATTGCATAAAAAAATTGTCAACTGAGATGAACAAATATTATTATGAGATAAGTTTAGAGAATTATAAAATGTTCTGTGAAGCAGGATTCAAATAATGAAGGTAAATAGAAATCTAAGAAAGAAAAGGTTATAGATAAAATGGAAGAATTGAATATAAAAAAAAAATTCTATAGAACATATTATAAATGTGAATTTGCCAATATTTTTCTAAAATAATGCAAAAATGTTAGATGTAAATGATTATTGGAGATCAATAGGATCAAATGTTTCTCAGTTTATTCAGTTTCAAATCTTTAGAGGTGGCTTTAATGAGGTTATATCACAATACCTAACTAGATTAAAAGAGTTATGCAAAGTAAGAAAATTAGATGAATAAGGAAAATTAGCTATTGCAACAAATCATTTATTCTTTGCAGCAAAAGATTGGTTGCAATGATGGGGCAAACTATATAGGTAATAAAGAGAAAGTAATGTCTGAGAGAATCAAGAATGAATACATGATCAAGTAATGCAGGATAAATACAGTACAAGCAAAAAAAGTTACACTCACTTAATCAGAAGACAGCTAAATTAAAAGCACTTATCTGAAACACAAATTATGCATGTTATCAGAGGCAACATAGCAGAACATATTGAATGAATACTCTTAACATCATGTGAATATATTATAGAAAAAAATTTTGAGATAGTGGAAATGTTGGAAGTTAGAAACAGTTTTCTAGAAGAGACTTATGAACCCAGTATCAGAGCAGCTGATTATATGGTATCAAACAGGAATTTCTCAAAAAATAGATCCCATAAAATTCAAGGGTATTAAAGCAACAAAATTCACTATTTAGAAATAAGGCCATATACTATAGTAATAGATATAATGAGGAAAACATGACCAAATCAAAATAGTAATAATTTGAGTTTATATTTAAAATACATTAAGGGCTAATTATATTACATAAGATTTATATAAATTGTATTTTATGCAAGACTGAGATATTTTATGTCCAATGAGAATTAAAGTTATTACATTAGTAATAATTATTATTTTAAAGGTTCATAAGCACAGCTTCAAATTCTTGTTTATGAGGAAAGACTAACTCATATAAAAGAAAACAATAATAATATATATTTTTTGAATAATTAATAGCTTAATTCTGAAAATGAAGCCCATTCTCTAGCTAGTAATATTATTTCGAAAAATACCCAATAATATAAAATTTTACTTAGAATAAAAAAAGAAGTATAGCTGAGAAACCCACCACAAGAAAAATAAAGTAGAAAGACTAACGCTATACTAATGATATAATAAACATTCCACCCCACCCCCCAAGAGATGGTATGTATAATACAATACCTATTCTTAAACCTATACATTAATACTAAAATAAAATAAAAATGTTTTTGTTCATTATCTACTTTACATTATGTGAAAACATTTATCCATTCAGCAGTTACCTATCTTTAATTCGCATATCAAATAATTATTTTTTTCTTTTTACTTCACAATGTTTATTCTCAAAGCATCACAAATTATAAATAAATGTTTACAAAAAAAAAAAAAAACCTTGACATAATTTAAAATTTAATTAATGTAAGGTAAGTTATAATAGTTGTGTAAAAAAAATTGATTGAAATTCATAATTAAAATTTAATTGCTGAAAACCCGTTATATTTAACTTCTCTAAAACTCAAATAATTTATATTTTTATTAATCTCCAAAAATTTAAAAATTTAAATGTATGTACAGCTATATCAAAATTTATATAAAACATAACTAAATAACATATTCAGAACTCCTATAGCAATGTTGTGTGAAATTACAAGATGAAAAATGATATCAAAAAAGAATAAATTGGCATACGTTAACATCAGATGTATTTATTTTAAAATCTACATTTGACATTTGAATAACAGGATGCACTACTAAAAGCTTAGTAGAAAAGTGTCAAAGGCCATGACCCTTCCAATTTCTGCCTATAAATTTGATGATTGTGGAATTATGTTCATTTACAAGTTTGGGCATAATTAGTTTTAAAGAATCCTATTTATCAACTATTTCAATATTTTGACAATTAGTTATAGGTTTGAAATTTATTAGTAAGAAATTGTGAGATAGGAAATTTATTCTCTTATAAAATAAACTGTTTTACCATTGCTATACCAGAATTTCTTGAAAAACGTTGTTTGCAACATTGATGAAGCAGATGAAAATTTTCAGAAAATTGCATTGTCTATTGACTTAGCATGAAGAAATAACTGCCTGGAACCAATTTGCTAGTTATTCGTGTCAAGCTTCATTAATAACAGGATTTTGAATAAATAACTCTTTTACACAAAATACTTTTAAGAAGGTATTTTTCAACATTTAATAAAACTTGATATATAAATGAAATATTTATTTTATATAGCATTATGTTTATAAATTATAATATTAATAATCAGCCATGTAGCTAATGTACATGTGCTTTGTAGATTTTTAAATATAAATGAATACTCTCACTTTCAAACACAAAATAAAGGCTTTGTGAAAAGATAGAATGAATCATTTATCTTTTCAACCCAAACATTTATGTATGGGTCGTACATGCATATTTGTGAGTTTTTTTATCTTTTTGTTCTAAATTTTTCAGTGATAATATGTTGACTGGCCAGGTTAAACAATTTTAATTCTATTACTTTTATTGATATGTCTATGTGATTTTACAGTCCAAAGTGCAAATGTATGAATAATTAGATAGATAGTAAATATTCTATTATTTATGTTTCAGATGATGGGAATGAACTAAAGGATCTTATCACTGTGTTTAACTTAAGTACTCAAATTGGAATATATTTTGTTTGTTTCACTTAATTAAGGATTTTATTTTGAATTCCATGAATTTTTTTTATGTAATAACATGTCTTTATTCGTTTTGTAAGTTGAACACTATGAAGTGTTTGGAAATGTGTAAATTATTAATGACCTTTGTATATCATTGGTTATCAATGTCATATATAAAAATTGGATGTTTTATTTTATTTTATAAGTTCATAATAGTTATTTCATATATTTACTCATCTCACATCCATTTATAGTCATGTTAATATTATTGTCATCAATCTCCTGAGATCAATATTTATTTTTATTTCAAGTAGATTTGGAGTTAATAAAATACCCTTTCATTATCATTAACCATTATCAATCCACTGCAGTATGAAGGTCTCTCCATGATCAATTCATCTTTTCCTATCTTTAGCTTCTCTTCTCCACATCACCCCTGCCCACTTTCTTATTTCAACCATCCATCTCACATGTCATCTCTTTCTGGGTTTTTTTACAATCTCTTGGAATCCCATTTAAAATTTCAATTGTCCATCAATTATCATCTCTTCTAACCATCTGTCCAGCCCAATTCCACTTCAGTCTTTTAATTTTTTCAATGAAGTCAGAAACACCTGTTTGTTCTCTTACCCATATATTGCATTTTCAATCCCTTCTTGTTACTTCCAACATGCATCTCTCCATACTTCTTTGAGTGGTCTGAAGTCTCTGCATTGCTCTTCTATTAAGTGTCTAAGTCTCAGATCCATAAGTAAGAACAGGCAAAACACATTTATTAAAAACCATTCTTTTCAAACACTTAAGCATATTTCCTTTTAGTATCAGGTTATTTCTACCAAAAGCACTCCAAACAAGTTTAATTCTATGATTAATTTCATCCATTATATTTGCATCTGTATTAACAATCTGACCAAGGTATTTGTAACTGTTAACTTCTTCTAACTCATCATAATCAATCTCTATTTTCATATTTTGAGAAAATATATTAAACATTACTTTAGTCTTTTTAACATTTAACTTTAATCCTACTTTCCTACTTTTATCTGATAACTCATTCAACATTTCCTGTAGCTCTAAAGCATTATTTGCAAAAACAACTACAACATCTGCAAAAATCTAAATGCCATAAATAATCTCCATTTACTTTCACTTCTTTAGCTTCCCATTTTAATCCACAAAATACTTCTTGCAGCACTGCTGTAAAAAGTTTTGAAGATATGGAGTCACTCTGTCTTACACCCTTTCCAATGTTGATTTTCCTACTATGGTTATTATAATGTAATTGTTGCTGTTGCATTTTTATAAATATTCTTTAAAATATGGCAATATCCTGGATCTACACTTTGATGATCCAATGCATTAATCACTAAAGAAATGTTTATAGAATCAAATGCCTTTTCATAGTCTACAAATCCTAAGCATAATGGCAACTCATATTCATTTGTCCTTTCTGCAATTTCTCTCAATACCTGGATGTGATCTACTGTACTAAAACCACTTTTAGATCCAGCTTGTTCTCTTGGTTGGTGGAAATCCAGTGTTTTCAGTAGACAAATTGTAATTATCTTAGTAAAAATTTTATATAAAACTGATAAAAGACTGATAGGTCTGTAATTTCTAATATCTTCTTTATCACCTTTTTTAAATATTAATATTAATACTGCATTCTTCCAATCATCTGGTACATCTTTATCATTTAGACATTTGGTATATAACTTTACTAAAAAAATATATTTCTTCACCTGCTTCTTTTAATATATCAATTATAATTCCATCATTACCTGGAGACTTCCCTTTCTTCATAACTTTAATTGCATGTCTCACTTCCTCATTCAAAATTCTAGGCAATTCGGAAGATATAATGGGTATAGGATGCACTTGTTCTTTATTACTATATAATTCTTGATAGAAGTTTTCCACACATTTCATGATGTCATCTCTCTTTTTAGTAATAATGCCATCTTTTTTTTTCTTATTGCAGATATAAATTTCCTAACAATACCAAAATGTTGTTTTACACTCTTTAGACTTTTATTCTCTTCTACAGCTTTCCTTGGTAGTTCACAATTATACTTTCTTAATATCATTTTCAACTCTTTAATGCGCCATTTTACAAAATTCGAGATATTCAATCTTTTTAATGCATCATATATGTTACTGCAGAACCTCGTATTTGATTAAGATTTAAAAATAATTTTTATTCAATAAAATATTAAGTAGAATATTAAGAGAGTCTCAACACATAAGTTCATACTGTCATAAATAAATCTGTGATGTTAAATACACTCCTTTAACCATCCATACAATTGCAATATATTTTTAAAAGTATAAATATATATAATTCAATCTGTTCAATTAATTTTAAAATAAATATTATTTTATATAATTGTTTTAAAAGTCACAATTAAATAATGATTATTATATTCAAAGCCATTTATAATTTTACTAATATTTTTAATAGTCATTGCTACTTATTTTTTTAATTCTTCTGATACTTAAAATAATAGTAGTTTTAAACAGCAACAATTAAAAAATATAATTACTTTTTTTGGAATACATTAATCTTATGCATAAAGTTTCAATTAAAGGTAAATTAGGCTTATTCTAATGACAATAAAAATAATAAAATGTAGATTGATAAGGGCTAGATTATATTTTAGATTTTTCAACTTTTAATCAAAATCTAGGTAAAATATAAGAATTATTTATTCTTTTATGAATAAATAACTTTGTTTATTCCTACTTATAAATTTGATTTTTAAGACACATATATTAGCATCTATATAATGATTCATTTGTTAAAAATGATTTGCCCATATATAATTTATGCATGTTGAATATATATGTTGTAGCAGAGGTCAATTCTGGTCATGCCAATATTATAAAGTCCTTAGGTTTAATAAATGATTAATTAATGGGGCAATAATATTTCATTTTCCCATATTGTTTTTTAATAATAATAATAATAATAATAATAATAATAATAATAATAATAATAATAATAATAATAATAATAATAATAATAATAATAATAATAATAAGTATAATAATAATAATAATAATAATAATAATAATAATAATAATAATAATAATAATAATAATAATAATAATTTAATTTAATTAACTATTTTATGTAGCACATGATATGACAATTTTAAAGGTTTTCTGTGAATAATTTGTTAAGAGTTGCCAAAGAGACATATATAAAATCAAATAAATAATTTATTTTTTATTCTTTCTCTTTAGTAATTATAATTATTTACCAGTTTTAATTTCAATTTTAAAATCTACTAAGAGAAAAAAAAATCTTGATTAAATTACTTAGCAATTTTTAATTTTAACTTATAAGAAAGATAAATAAATATTTTTTATGTTAAAAAAAAGGAAAAAAAGGAGATTTTAAAATATCTGGTAAATTTTAGTTTTAAGTGATTAGAGTTTTTTTTTTCTTTTTCTATTCTCTTTAATTATCATCAATAGAAAAGACAGTATATATCAAGGCAGTATAACTAACTAATTTTTTTTCTTTTAATATAAAAAAAAACAAGTACAAGAGAATTTTTTATGATTTGTTTTGCAATAAAAAAGGAGGAAAAACTGAACAGTTTCTTTTGTAAAAATGTATGTAAATTGTCATTGTTTAATTTGACTTCGGAGACAGAATTGTGAGTACATTGACAGAATTGTTCCAAAAATAGAATAGCAGGTAAATCAGTAGACCTTTGTCTTGTAATATGAAGTCAATCTCAAACCGGCTGTTAAAAAGCATACAGAAGGAAAGAGTCTTGATCCAGATACTGAAAAAGCAAGTGCAAGATTTTTAATCAAACTTTTGAAGAGAGCAGTCATTCCTGACTTAGTTGCTGAAGAAAAAATAAAGAAGTTTGTCTGTGAAAAAAATGTTTTCTAAAACAAATTTGAAAAGAATATATAATAAGTTTAGCTAAATCTGCACATCATCTGCCTCCAAAACCCTGAAATCATCTTAAACAGTCCTACTATCCAACCAGGGACATGACTTTCTCTGTAGTTATTTGTTAGCCTGATCTGGAAAATTATTTAAAATATTGAATAAACCCATTATGATGAAAGAAAATACTTAAATTCTATTTGTGTTAAACTCTGCAAATATTATATTGTACTATGAAGAAAATTTGACTGTGTACATCAGACTAAAATTGAGCAACATTCACAAAGAACATTTGCATAAAAATTAGAATTTAAAGAGCCAATGAATCACTCAAAAAGGAAAGTAAATTGTTGGAGAAAAGGTATTTTAATGTGCACATTATATCTACATGTGCAGATATTTTTTTTAGAAATAATACTTGAACTTAAATAGAATTTTTATTAATTTAATATTTTCTTATGGAAAATGTTTTTTTTATTATTTTCTTCTAAATTATATAAAGTTTTTTTTTTAAGATATTCATTTATTTATTTTCTGTCCAAAATTATGCAAAGGGATAAGCTAATTGAAAATGGCATTATATCTGTTTGGGAATAAGTTGTTTTCAAGTTTTTTTTCTTAAATGAAAATAAATTAATGAAAAAAAAAGTTAAATAACTTAAGGAATAATAGTCAACTGGGTAATCCATTCATATTATAATGGTCAGGAGATATCAGAGTCTTACTGTATCTGTCATACAGAATGCCACCAGACCCTTCTAACCTGAAAAAATTATATAGTAGGCAGATACTGTTAAGAACCCACTTTTATTTTATATTGGCTGTTATCCCATGTCACTAGTTCATAGAGATGCAGAGATTTAATATAAAACTTCTTAAAAATATGTTTTTAATATTTAAAAAATAAAATAAACCACTGCCAGTAATAATACACAAAAACATTTATTAATGCACAAATATAAATTTTTAAAATTGAGAAATAAATTTAGACTTTACTATTAATTTTAAATTAGTTACTTTTTGACTTTAAATTATTATTTAAGAAAGCCCACACAGATGGATATTTTAATAAAGTTTACTTTAGAATGTTGAGTATAGATAAGCTACATAGATTTCTCAGTTAAACATTTTTGAAAACAATCATTCAATCTCAGACTAAAAGTTTGCAACCAGACCAATTCTTGCCTCCTGATATATGGATGCAAGCAATAAAATATGAAGAGGCTAGCATAAAACCACACATCCAGGAATGTGCATCTGCTGCATGATATCATTTAAAGAACATGACCATCCAGTACAAAAATGTGCATCTGTCTAGCGAGGGAATCAAGTATATAAAATATTAAGAAGTGCTACATATGGCGGGAGAGAGGAACTTTTGCTGACTTATAGTGCCTATCCACAAAGCTAATGGAAATCAATATCACAGGAAATGCATCTGCATACATTGCAATGCAATGACTACACCTTTGGGGTCATGCATTCAGTTTTGGCATGTTGCCCTGTATGCTAACACGCTTCACACTACATTAATACAAACACCCACATATCTCTCTACAAGTATTGACTCAACTAGAAGACAAATAGTCTGAAATTAAACCCCCTCAAAATAAACATTTACAATTTTACAAATAAAGTTATTAATTGAAAATTGCTGAGGGGAATGTACAATAAAATAACCCAATAGCACTCATCATAAGGTGCCACATTGACAATGATAACTTGAAAGACATACCAGTAAATACATTTAGAGACTCAGCATGAGGTCATATTTACCCATATATATATATATATATATATATATATATAAATATTTTCATATCATATATATATATATATATATATATATATATATATGAAAATCTTTTAAAAAATAACTAAACGTTAAGAAATCTATGCAGCTATCTACACCCAACTTAAATTTAATACATTTTAATTAACACATAACAAAAAATGGAAATGATTAATTAAACATATGAATAAAAAATTATTATTAATAATTGATTTGGAATTTTCTTTTTTAGGTCAGTTAAGAGTTCTTAGTTTCAATTACTAATTACAAATTTGAAAACGGTCATATTAGATATGGATGCTGCAGATTTAGAGGTCCATTTTCATGATTACTTTTAAAGATTGTTGGTCCTACTTTGAAAAAGGCTGCTACTTGGCATTCATTTAGTCAAGAACTAACATCAGAAGGCCTCAGCTGGTTGTCAGGAAATTAAATTTATTGCAGACTCCTACATCATGGAGTCTGCAATACAGTTACACTTATAACAATATATTAATAGTCAGCTCTCAGACAGCAACCATTCATTTTTTCTTTTTATAAAATTAGACTTCCCTTATCAGTAAATTTTCAGATCCATTGAGCAAGATGTCACTAATTCTAGAGTGTCTTTTTTGGTCCATGTGTGCTGTGGCTTGGTGCTTCCATTGATCAAGGTTATTTTTTTTATTCTCTTATCTAAACTTTTAATTATTTAAGTTCCCCAAGGGCTAGTGTGCCTTGCATCTAATTAATAAAACAATTATTTCCATTTTAAGAATAAAACATGATTTTTTTAAATTGAATCTAATTAACTTTTTTTTTCATTGCTTTTAAATTAAAAATATTAATCTTTATCTAAAGATCTTTATTTTTTTTCACAAAAAGTACTTTTAAATACTTTCTTTTTAAGTTTTAAAGATATCCATCTGTGCAATATATATGTTAACATAACTTTATTATGTTTTTTTCAGTTTTTAATAAAATACTTTTATTTAAGATTTATTTTCCCCTTTATGTATTAATTTTAAAATAATGTAATGGCATATGTATACCATTATAATATGAAAGTATGTTTTTTTTTTTCTATAAAGGCACAATTATTGGAAATACAAATAGAGTAGGATTCATTATAAATTAAAAGTGGAAGAATATCATTGTGAAGATTAATGGTGTATTGGACAGTGTTGCAAGATTAATTATACACTTTAATAGCAGATACCAAATGCAGATAATTCAAGTTTATGCTGCAACAAGTTCTTCTAGTGATGAAATAGTATAAGATTTTTAAGGATGTACAAAAAATTTTTGATCAGAGTAAATAACATTTTAAATAAGTTATGAGAGACTATAATGATAGAATTTGTAAACAAATGAAAGATAAATGGGATGCAGGTAATTTTGATTATGATAATAGAAATGAGAGAAGACATAGACTTGTGGAGTTTGCAGAAAAAGAATAAACTTTATATTATGAATTCTTTTTTTGATGAAAATGTTTAAAGAAATGGACATGGAAGCATCCAAATAAAGATACAGCAGAATTGGATTATATTTTGACTAACAGAAAATACCTATTTCAAAATTGTAATGTTCTTAATAAATTTAACACAGGAAGTGATCACGATTAGTAAGATGTAAGATATGTGTTAATGCAAAACTAGAGAGACAAAAATAAATAGGAAAAACAATATTTACAGTTGATATTCCTAATTGTCAGAAATATTCTAATGAATTTAAACTAGACCTTACATGGGCATGATTCAGATTTGAATGAAATTAATAAGAAAATAACTGATAAACTTTTAAAAGCTGCAATAAAGATAGCTGGTAAAAAAGTAACAATAGACCAATAAAATTTCTACTGAGACTAGAGAATTTATGAAGAAAAGAAGTATGAAGATATACAAAAATGTTGCATTAAAAATCATTGAATACTTCTAATTTTGTAAAATGGTGCAGAAAAAAGTTGAAACTGATATAATAAAGTGTAACTGTGAACGAGCAAAGAAAACTGTAAAAGAAAATAAAAGTCTCTAGAGTGTAAAACAATATTTTGTTATTGGTAAAAAATTTATATATGCAATAAGAAAAAAAAGATTGAATTATTACTAAAAAGAGAGATGACATTATGAAATGGGTAGAAGACTTTTATTAAGAATTATATAGTAATAAAGAACAAGTACCTCCTATATCTATTATATCTTCGGAATTGCCCAGAATGTTAAATGAAGAAGTGGGACATCCAATTAAATTTATGAAGAAAGGAAAGGCTCATTGTATTGATGGAATTGATATTTTTTAAAAAAGCAGGTGAAGGAAAATAATTATTTTAGCTAAGTTATCAAATGTCTAAATGATAAAGATGTACCAGATGATTGGAAGAATACAATATTAATATTTAAAAAAGATGATAAAGAAGATATTATAAATTACAAACTTATCAGCCTTTTTTCAATTTTATACAAAACTTTTACCAAGATAATTACAACTCATCTACAGAGAATATTAGATTTCCACCAATCAAGAGAACAAACAGGGTTTAATAGTGTTTTTATTACTGTAGATCATATACAGGTCATGAGTGAATTTATAGAAAAAACAAATGAATATGAGTTGCCATTATGCTTTGGATTTTTGTATTATGAAAAGGCATTTGATTCTATAAAAATTTCTTCCATGATTCATATTTAAAAAAATATTTATAAAAATGCAACAGAAAGAATTAGCTTACATAATGATATTAGGAAAATTAGCATTGAGATTGTTGTAAGACAAGCAACTCCATATCTCCAAAACTTTTACAGCAGTGATGCAAGAATTATTTTGTGGATTAAACTGGATGCTAAAGAAGCGAAAGTAAATGGAGATTGTTTAAGTCATTTAGATTTTGCAGATGATGTAGTTGTTTTGGAAACAATGATTAAGAGTTGAAGGAAATGTTGCAGGATTTATCAGATAAAACTAGGTCTAAAGATAAATGTTAAAATGACTAAACTAATCTTCAATGGATTTTGTCAAAATATGAAAATAAAGATTGATTATGATGAATTAGAAAAAAATAACAGCTACAATTAACTTGGCCAGATTATTAATGCATATGGAAACATAATGGATGAAATTAATCATAGAATTAAACTTTCTTGGAGTATTTTTGGTCAAATTAGCTTGATATTAAAATGAAATATGCCTACATGTTTGAAAAGAAAGGTTTTTAATAAATGTGTTTTACCAGTTCTTACTTATGGATCTGAAACTTGGACACTTAATTTAAGAGTAATACAGAGACTTCAGATCACTCAAAAAAGTATTGAGAGATGCATGTTGGGAGTAGTCAGAAGAGATTGAAAACACAATATATGAGTAAGAGAACAAAAAGGTGTTATAGATCTTATTGAAAAGATTACAAGACTGAAATGGAGTTGGCCCTGAATTATTGCTAGAAGAGATGATAATAGGTGGACAATTGATATATTAAACTGGATTTCAAGAGATTGTAAAAGACCCAGAAAGAGACAACATGTGAGATGGATGAATGAATTAAGAAAGTGTGCAGGTATGATGTGGAAAAGGGTAGCAAAAGATTGGAGAGGATTGACTGAACTTGGATAGACCTTTATCTTGCAGTGGATTGATAATGATTGACAATGATAATTTTTTTTTAAAAATGTATTGTAATTTTATCATTTTAATTTTATTAAATAGTCAATTACTTTATTAAATAATTGTTAAAAAAAACATTTCAGTGTTCATGTGTTTATTTCTTCCACTCTCCATTCTATGAATATACAGTGTGTGTAAATTGAGTTTATATTTAGTGTTTTAGAGAATTTAAAAGTATTCTATTAAAATTATTTTAAGTTAAGTAGAGCAATGTGTTATATTTTTGTTTCTTTTGTTCACAGCTACAGTTTATAGTGTATTAAAATCTTGAACTAGTCTAGAGAGCAATAATTGTTAAGTTATATGGAATTATGGGTTTATATTGGTGTCTGGACACTCCAATAACAACTCTCTATTGCAAAAAGGTATCATCTTTAAAGCCCATTCACTAGGATTTTGTTTTTTATAAGAAATTAAACCATAGGAGCCTATACACTTATAATATATTATGGCATGAGTACTGATTACCATTGGTGTAAAATAGCAACCAGTATTATTTTATTATAATGAGTGATAGATTAATAATTAAATATATGCATGCAGATAATTGTTTATATATAATGCCTTAGGTTTAGCAGTGGCTAGATAAGCCTATATAAATCCAGCCACAAAGCATGATGGTTGATTGTTTATAAGTTGAATATTTTTGCTTCATTCTGGGTAATCTGTAGTTCATAACATTATTATTAATATAACATTATAAGGCAGGGGTGGGCAAATAGTGGCCCAAGGCCACATACAGCCCACTAAGAGTTTTTATGTGGCCCACCAAGACAATCAGAAAAATCCACATTGGACTGAGATTTCCTTCCCATTGCATGGCTGAATATTCATCTCATATTTTCCACTAGGATGGCCACATCAATGCACATACACAGTGTAGATACGATGTGCAGTGCTTTTCCAGTTGATCTGATTAATTTCAATTTTGTCTTTGCATTAGCAAATATATAAATTTCCAACTTTAGTGAAACCATGAACTCTCCAAAATATATAAAATCGGTAATGAATGTCATGTGTTTAATGAAAAATGGACAAACAAATAATTCTGTGGTAATACAGGGAATAAAACAGTGTGTTTATTGTGTCATGAAAAAAAGATGTGGCCCTCCATTAACCTTTGCTTCCACAAAATGACCCCCGATGCAGCCCTCCAGCAACCTATGTGGCCCCCGAACCAAAACAATTGCCCACCTCTGTTATAAGGGTTAGTCTATTCTAATCTGTGATTCACATCCTCCTTAATTATTCTTTTTATATTTATTTTTTCTAAATTTTGTTTATGTTCTATAGGAATACAATGGTTTGCTATCTCTCTTTGTATACCCCTTAAGCTGCTTTGTTATAGGTGTCCATTCTATGAAAATCACGTGCTTACCATTTTCACATGTTTACCACATCTTTATATATATATAATTAAACATTTTCAATCTACCAGTGCCTATTTTTAAATCATGTCTTAGAAGCATGTCTATGATAATAATGTTAAACTTAATGAGATCTCCTTTATAAGCTATGAATGTGAGATAATGATTTTCACATAAACCTTATAAGATTATCTGCATATAATTCACCAGTTAGTATAAATACTCATGATTAATTCTTACATTTAATGAATGCTGAAAGACGAAAAATATAATGGATTAAAGACCTGTTTTATTTGGGTTTCATCAGCATAAAGATTAGACAGACTTTTCATTATCATGCTTTTTGAATATATTGTTTTCTAGATATCTAATTGTAAAATAATAATCTACTTTCAAGTATATTTTCTTTAAACAAAAACTACGTTTTGTTAAAAAATTTTATAATCAATATTTATATAATACTTTATTTTTCTTCAGTTTTAAAATTTGTTTTGCAGATCTTTACTGTATCAATGTTGATTTGCTATGGATATTTTTTTTATACTTGTGTTACAATTTTAACTTGTAAAAACACAAAATAATTGTAATATTTCTATTAATTAAAGATAAATCATAATAAAATTTTCTTCTATGCATTATTGCCAGGTCTATAGTTTACTGAGGTATGTATTTACTAATGATATTAGACTTTTTATCTTTTTATAAGATGTTGTAAAAAATAAAAACCGAATGTAATAATAATTTAGGAATTACTAATGGGGTTGGAAATTATTTTAAAATCCGCATGACTAAATGCATTATAAATGGTAATGATAATATTAATTAAGGTTGCTTATTTACTTTATAAAATATATATATATATTGAAAATGCTAAAAATAAATAAACACTGAACTTTTGGTTAGTAGAAATCTGTCAGCTTTTCGACCAGCATCAAGGCAATGATCATTTACAATCATATATTATTTTCTTTTTCATTAAATATTTATACGATGAACCCAAATTAACTTGAAATTTCCAATCTTTCTAATAATAATGAATAGTTAATATACGGATCAGGATTTAAAGAAAAAACTTTATAAAAATATAATTTTAAGCATATCTAAATATAAAAAAAAAATTCAATGTTCATCTGACCCATCGAAATTCCAGGTAATAAGTATAACATTAGGACGTGATAATTTATATATGATGAGGTGCTTTGTTGCTAGGAAATTAAAAATATATCAAATAAATAGCTTAAACATTAGTTTTGGAGCACACATATATATATATTAAGAAAAAAAAATACAATCTATTATTAAATAAAAAAGAATTTTGTACTTTTGCTTTTTAAATTATTTTGTTGTATTAAAATAGAGTATTACATTTTTTTTTTTTTACAAGGCGAAAATTGAATTAACTGTTTTTCTCTAAAAGTGTGGAAAGATTACTTTCAACATCCGTTAAAAAATGTAACCGGAAGATTCCAAAAAAAAGTTTTAGCGTATTATTAGTTCAAACGATGCCAGCTTCGTTTCGCCACCATATTTAGACGTAATTTGTTCATCAAAATGTGAGTAGAAAAATTGATCTTTTTTTTTTTTTAATTTTCACTATTTACTAGTATCAAGTTGTTGTTTTTTTAAAGGAACTCATTAAGATAAAACAAGTAAAGTCAAACATTACTTATGTTGATATTTGTTTCCTTTATATAAAACTTTAGATTCATTGAAGTATGTATTATAAAAATATTACAATATATATGTAATGGATTGTTTATTTTCACAGCCAATATATTAAGGTCTCTTTTTGACAACCTGGTTATTCTTACTAAGTAAATTTGAGAAGAAAAAAATAACTCAATTAAATATCTAATATTATCATTGTCTATAAATGTGTTGTCACTATTTAGTTTAGACGTAATACTTTATATACAATCACATGATTTTCTAAATGTGTGTGTATATATATGTATTACATCGTTTCAAGAATATCACTGGTTTGAAAGCAAAATAATTAATTCCTTTTATTTAAATATAGTCTCAATGATTTTAGAGTAAAGACTGACGTACTCTACATATATATTAAATTAACATAGTAATATGAGAAAAATGAGAAATTGATTGTAGATAGTTTATAATCATAAATTTTTGCTTGGTGAATAAAAATATATGTGTATATATGTATAATGAAACAAATTTAAGGACAATAAATTACATTGAGCAGACAGGGAAGATAAACATTATTTATTTGTTTTTATTTTATTTAAAAAATCGTCTTGCTAGCGTAATGTTACAATATCAGACATAAAGCATTAGATGAATTCTAATTTAGCATTTTTGGAACAATAACTATTTTTTGAATTTCCGTTCACATGTGTTATTCGATTATTATTATTATTTAAATAATCCTTTAGAAATAACTTAATTTTAAACAAATAACATTTATTAATAAGATTCCCAAACTATAGAGTATTGATTTAATTTTAATATCAGTGCTACCAAATAGAATTTGCTACTTTCAAACTTAAATTACAAATAAAATACCTACATTTTATTTACACTTCTAAAACTTGATCAAGTGTAATGTAATGAAGTTTTAAGCACTGATATAATGATGTTGATTATCATATGCATATATTTTTCAAAATTAATATTCTTTTATTTTAATAAGGTAATACAATGATAATAAGAATAGCATTCAAGATATATGTTGAAAAGTATTTGAAATGTTCCCAGCTATATTATTGCAGCCACACTCCCCCAGTAAATAAATTTCGAATTTTTTGCACTACATGGAACGGCATGGAGCGTTTCATATATTTTATATAGATTTCAGCTAGCATAATGCATTGTTTCTGTTTTAAAAAGTGTACATTTTTACGATTTTCAAAATAAAATTAAATTTAAAAAAATATGTATTTTTTTTTTACTTAATTTGAATATAGGGCATTCAAACGTTGCTGTTTCCTATGCTATTATTTATGTATTTTTTATTTTCAATTCTTTCATCCAATTTTATTGCTTATTTTAAAAAAGAATGAATACTTTTTTCAATCACCTCATTTTAAATTTAAATTTTATTCAGAAACTAGGAGTGTCTAAACTCTCACTATTGACCAATTTGCAACATTTTTTTTTTCCGGATAAAAAATAAAAAGCTGTTTATGATGATGATGATGATTATTATTATTATTATTATTATTATTATTATTATTATTATTATTATTATTATTATCATTTAACATGTATTTAGCATGCACACGCTATAGTTTATTCTTTTATATTAGCCAGAGCAAATTTACTATTAAATAAATAATTAATAATATTTTTTCCCTACAGATGCTGAGTTTCTGGAGCTTAAAACTTTTATTTTATCTAAACATAATTCTGAAATCATATATATATATATATATATATATATATGATTTCAGAATTATGTATATATATATATATATTATATATATGGTATATATATATATATATATATATATATATATATTATAATAAAGTTACCAAAGATTACTCATAATAAATAATTGTTTGTCATTAAAGAAAAATCCAGGTTCTGTAACTATTTCACAAAATGCAACTTTTATTTAAACATATATTTAATTGGGACAGAATAAGTTTATTGCTAAATAAATCATTATTAATTCTTTTTAGAATACACCTGGGTCTCATTTTATGTGGTAGATAGGTTCCTCAGAAAATGCACACAAAAAGAAATCACACAAAAGTAGACTTAACTTACATTGAAAAATGGGGTATGGTACTGTAATTTTCCAAAAATTGCATAAAAGCAAAGCAACAATGTAAAATTACTTTAAAATTTGCATAAAAACAAAATAAGCAAATAAAATATGACTAATAAAAAATTTCAAATTTGAAAAAAATTGATACAAGACAAACTTTTTTTATTAACTACAGTATTTAATTTTATTCAAAACAATATATTTTTATGCATAATTTACATTTTTTTATACATGTACAGTATTTTAATCATTATCGCTATTTGAGACATCAGATTTATTATGATGTGATGTGAGGTACTGTAGCTTCTCCTTAAATGAAGTCAAGAGGAAATACAACTAAAATGTTTTCCAATCGCTATTGATCCTTCCCATTTTGCTAAGCGATATAAAATAGAAATTTTTATTTAGAAAGAAATTCATTTTCTTGGGTGGTTTTTTCTCTCTGTTAGAGTAAACTAAAACTCTAAAATAAAAATGAGAACTTAAACTTATGATAATAAAAAGACACTGACTCACCACTGTTGGGCAAAATTTAATTAAAACTAACAATTAAAAATTAAATTCTTATTTTTGTCTTTAATTTTTTTAATTTTCAATTCCATTTAAAAATCAAATTTCATCATTTCACATCACCTCGTTACGTAATTTTTAAATTGTTAATTACAATTAAAAAATCAGATTTTAATTGTCAAATTTAATTGTGCCCACCACTGCTACTCACTTTTAAAAATAAACTTGCAGACACTAAATGATTAATTGATTATGTACTCATTTTATAAAAAGCAAAAATTGAACATGATTTAAAATGCAAAAACAATAACATACATTGTATAGGCATCTACAACGTTTGAACAGATTTACATTATAATCTTGTAAAATTGATTACTTGCAGACACTAAATGATTAATTAATTGCTTACTCTTTTTATAAAAAGCAAAAATAGAACATGATTTAAAATACAAAAACAACAACAAACAGTATTTTTCATCTATAATGTTTGAACAGATTTACATTATAGTCTTATAAAATTTAATGTGTTTATATAAAATGGGGAAATTTTAATTTTAAGTGAATTGTAAACTTCTTTATTACATAAAATCTATTACAGTACTATAATAAAGTGCTGAAAATATTAAAATTATTAGATGTAAGTCGAACTCTGATAATGCACTATTACTTTAAATATGACATGAGTGTGTGAAATTTATAATATTTAAAGTAATAGTCCATTATCAGAGCTTGACTTGTGATATAATAATTTTTATCACATAAAAGAAAACCACATTCAAAGATATTAAGAAGAATCATGAATCACATAACATCAAAATCGCATTAAATAAATCCGCATAAAACAAGACCCGGGTGTATTGCATTTTTACTACAGACACTATCTGTTTCTGTAAGATTTTTAACAAAAGTTTTTTTTTTAATAGTGGCCAGATAAAATCCAGAATTTTTAGCAAAGTATATCATTTGGTTCTATTTCTGTTTGATTTATAATTTAAAAAATGTTTAAAAAATGAACAAACCTTACATCTTTTATAATAATAATACTATATTTTTTTTAAAAAAAAAAAACATGCTAAATGTATAAATTAACATACAATATATGGATATTTATTTCTGTTTAACAATATAATTTATTAAGATAATACAAAATTATTTATGATTGTCTCAAAAAATACACACACATTACTAATTTTTTTTGTAATAATTCAGTCATATAAGCATGATATGTTTGAGACAGCCTTTTAAATTGTAGGCCAAAATATACTGAAATGCAGCTTGTCTTTTATAAACATAAATAGGTTTTCAAAGTATAATAACTTATTTGAAGAATCAAATATAAGAATATAAATTAGTAAATCTAATAATAAAAAAGGTACTACAAAAATACAATTATCTTATTTAAATAACAAAAATCAATACTTTAAATATAATAAATTATTCAGAAGGGAACGGAAGAAAAATAAATTTCTATGTTGTAATTTATGAAAGAAATTACAATATAGATTGTTTTGATAATCTAGGACTTAAATAACTGGTTTATTACTATTCACTTTCATCGGATTCATGTAATTTTACTGTAATATTCTTTTTTTTTTTTGAAAAATGTTGATTATATTATATTACTATGCCATCATTTTTGTATCCCAGTAAAATTATAATTTGTATAGTTTACCTATATGTGTTATGATTAATATTTCTAATTGACCCACAATATTTTAGGTCATGGTTATCTTAGTTATAATAGTACCAAATTTCCCATATAGTATTACCATCCAGTATAAGTCTTAATAATCAATGGATGCTAAAATGTTTGTGCAAAAAATACTGATTTAGTGCCTACTCATCCCCATGCTAGTGATTAACTGGTACCTTGAACAATGAAGAACCTTCCCAGAAAAGCCTACATTTAGATCTTTGGATTCAATGGAATTCTCCAGCTGTCACCTTTTATCTATTTAGTTAACTATAAAGCTTTGATCCCACAATTAAAACATAATGGTGTTTTCAATTCAAATTAATTTTCCTGTATACAGATCTGAAGCCAGTTCAATATCTTTACATGTTGGTGTCATTGGAGTTTCAATAACCATATTTGCAAGCTTTTTATGGGCAGTATTATTATTATATCAATAAAAAATCATATTGTCACTATTTCCTGTGCTTATACTGTTAAAACAGATGTAAACTTTTTATAGAGTAGTGTCACCAGTGGAAATTATAGTAATCAATGAATGATAAAAATTTTGTGAATAAAATTCCTATTTAGTGCCTATTTAGACACTATTTTCAGATCAATTTCTAGATCATATTATTTTTTGTAAAGACTTCTTGATCTAAGAACACTGCAAAGAAAACTTTAGTTCAAGTGCAAACACAGCAATATTTTCAATCTGGATTAATTTGTATACTCATACTGATTTAAAAACAATTTACTATCTACATATTGTGGTGAATTTTGGATTTTTAATAACCATAGTTGCATCATCTTATGGGTAGGATTTATATTAAATCACAAAAACATTACATGATCATCAATACCTATGCTTACACTAGTTGTTGAATCAACAAACTCTTCATAGAGTAGCGCCATCTAAAGAAAACCATAGTAATCAATGGATGATAGAATGTTTGCATGTAAAATCACTATATAGCAGCCACTGATGCTATAGCTTGCATTATAGGCCACTACTGTATGAAAATTTGTTACTGTTTTAACAGCTTATGTAATCATAGAAAATGGTGATCATGTGATGTTTTAGTGGGATAATACTACTTAATTTTGTTCAAGACAGATAAATGTAATTTTAAAATTTTATTACAACTATGTTTACTTTGTTGACTCTAATATAAACAACTTTTTGAGTTTTGAGTCCCGTTTAGACACTGGTATAATAATAATAATAATAATCAATGCTTAATTGCTAATATAATAAAAGATTGAGCATCTAAAATTATTACATGAGTTTTAATCAAAAAATTCATGCATTTACCATTTTATTATCTGAGTTAAATTGTGGATGGTAATAATGATATTATTTTTTAACATTTTGTTGAAATTATATGAAAGATTTTTGGTGAATATTTTGTTTGGAATGTTTCTAATGTTTTTTAACGTTTTTTTTTTTTTTTATCAAGTTAAATCTATCTTGGAACCATCAATGATTTTAATAAGGAAGTATTTTGTTTTGACGATGGAACTGAGTTTTTAGTTTTGCTATGAAAACTATATTGAGAGGAAAAGATTGCTGATATTAGGATTCATATGTGGTTTTCTTCATAAATATTGGATTTATATGTATTATATTAAAAAATAAGCAACACTGTCATTGTTTAATAAGAAATTTATATGCATAATATAGTTCAATGCTAGAATGGCAGATGCTTGAGTCCAAGGTCATTTGATAATTGTGTCACTTTTTGAGAACTACTTGAGAATTATATTATTTTATTATTTTTTATACAATTCAATGGAGAACAAAATATATTGGGATAATTAGCTACAAAATAATTTTTACATTACCTGTCCAAAATCTATTAAATTGATCATTTCCACATCTTAATAATTTATCTCATCTTCAGAAGATGCTTTATATTTTTGAAAATTGTTTTCAAAAATATGTAATTCCTTTCATAATAATTATATCAATGTATTTTTACATTGAAAGAAGTTAATGTTTTAACACATCATTGTGTTGAGAGTTAGATGAATGTCTTTGCAAGCAGATTTTCTTGCTTTATATATTATAACGGAAATGATTATTCGTACGGTTAATTAATTATTTGTACTTTCAACTATATTTATTTCGATTATTTTATTCTACATTATACTTATTTATTATATCCATTTATTCTTTTCATAACTTTTATTTCTATCCATTTATTGTTTCAACTTAGATTCTTTATTATCTTATTCATTATTTTAACCAACGTCGTTACAATACAAGCAGAGAGCTAATACAGATACAAATTTAACTTCATATCTATACCCTTGACTGAACTCCAAGGCAATACGTATATATTATCTTGGTGTTATTTTTCCCAGCCAAGAACCCTCGGCTGCTGAACAGAGCAAACTATTTCCAAGAAACTTAGCGAATGTCCAGTGCTTGCTATTTATTTTTTAGAATTGGGATTTCATACGAACAAGCAGCACATGAATATCTTAAACAAATCAGCATGCCCCTTTAATCACTAATTACAGTTTCTCCCCTGTCATAGCTTGGTGATAGGAGAATAAAGCAAGGATACAAAATTTAATGACAAATATGTTTAATAATAATATTCACACTTTATATAAAAAATTACATTATAATAATAATAATAATAATAATAATAATAATAATAATAATAATAATAATAATAATAATAATAATAATAATAATAATAATAATAATAATAATAATAATAATAATAATAATAATAATAATAATAATAATAATAATAATAATAATAAACACACACTTATAAATACATGGCTATTATAAATATATAGGCAAATAGATCAGATATAAAAGTTCTTAAAGTCCTGTTGATAGAGTTCTATTTTTATCAAATCATTAATTTTATATTTAGTTATGAATAGTAGACAAATGAAAATGCATGCATGTTTTTACCTAGGCTTTGTTGTAATTGTCCCATGGGTATTTCTTCCGAGCACTCTTGATTAACTTCCTTAGTTTGTGGGGTTATTTTGTTCCAGTTTTTGCTTGTTGATTCCTTAGGTTCTCCATTAACTTCCTCAGTTTGTGGGGTTATTTTCATCCAGTTTGCTGGTTGATACTTTAGGTTGAGTTTCAATTGACAGCTACAGAAGCGGCGATCCCTCTTGCAGGTCAGGCAAAGATCTTACATTGCGAGTCAGTGATGAGACAGCTTGAATCCGAACCCACGTCCCTTTAATGCCACTAGCCATGCACTTCTCCCATTTTCTTTTAGCTGTTGCTTCTCTAAAGTTTCTACTAGCAATGCCAGACAAATTGTAATTTTCTTAATCTCTTTCTTTGTTCGTTGTTTTTAAAATTTTTAATTAAGACTTATATTTCCAACCAATTCTTATAATTATGTTTCTTTATTTAATTAGTGGCTGGAATGTAAGTCCCAATTAATTTAACAGATCAGGCAAAGATCTTCCATTGATAACATTTTTTTGTCCGTGGAATTTAATTTGTCCAACAGACATTCACACCTTCGGCCATATTGTTTCTTTTTATATATCACATATTATATTTATTTTATTTAAAGTTTACAATTCATTCATTTTATCTTTCACATTTATGTTTTACATTTATTTTAATTTGTTATATAT